>JAHWFP010168291.1:5082-23939 GCA_023313725.1 Lithobius niger | reverse complement strand
GGCGTCAGTCTCCAGGAGGGCGTCAGTCTCCAGGAGGGCGTCAGTCACCAGGAGGGCGTCAGTCACCAGGAGGGCGTCAGTCTCCAGGAGGGCGTCAGTCTCCAGGAGGGCGTCAGTCAACAAGAGGGCGTCATGTCTCCCAGAGGGTGTCTAGTCTCCAAGAGGGCGTCAGTCTCCACGAGGTCACCAGTCTTCAAAGGACCATCAGTCACCGAGAGAGCGTCAGCAGGCAAGCGGGCGGCAGTCAACAAGGGACCGTCAGTTGTCAAGGGACCGTACGTCGCCAAGGGGACATCGGTCACCAGGGAATCGACAGTTGACAAGGGACCAACAGTGGGGGACCAGCCAAGCGATGGCAACCAATCTTCAAACCGAAAGAGTGGCTCACCTTCAGCAAAAAACAGGGACGGCCACCAGGACAGGTCAGGTGCCAGATAGGGGAGCCGAGTGTCACGAAATTGGTCTCGGAGCCACTCGCCAAAAGGGAGGAGATGCACCTTGTGGTTTCCTACCAAACATGTAGTTCGGGTGGAAAAACTGTTGTAGCGTCAATTGCAAAGTGCGTGGAAGAATTTATGCGGTGTCACCAACACGAGAAACCATTAACGAAGGACACGTCGTAAAGAAACCTTTTTTGGTTTATTCAAACAACAAAGGCTAATAAACATTTACACTTAATGTTAACTTTGGACTTAAATGGCAAAAACATTATTGAACTGTAGTTCAGTTTAGTGCTACTAAGCACAACCACGCTGGCTTGCGTGCGTGCGGCCATCTTTCCAGACGCTAGTCCAGGAGCGAGTGAGCGATAAGCCCATCTAACTACAGCACTTCCTGTGTTACCAGGACGAGATAATCGATCAACATCCGATCTGGAGTGGGTGATCGATCATCAAAACACAAGAGTTACTTTAACAAAATAACTTGCTCATTAAATGAAAATACAACTAATAATAAATAACGGAAAATTAGAGCAATAAGAAAGGGTCAACTAAAATCAGCATTTTTGTGAATTTGAACCACACACCTCGCCTTCGGTTCCTTCATCCAAGTCTAGATCAGAGAGGAGATCCAGGTCAGACGACAGGAGAGAGAGGAGGATGTCGGAGGAAACTCGCTCGCGACAGTCGTGGAAACGTTCAAGGAGCCCATCGAGTGAGTCGTCGTCTTCTAATCGAGTAGGGACCGAGGATGCGGCATACCTGTCAAAAAAGGAAGCGTTCGAAAGCATTGTGAGACGAGTCCATTTCTATCTTCCCTCGTCATTCTGCCGGATCTCTCGCCCGGAAACCCAGATGAGCCCCCCCACTGCATCTTACGCCAAAATGGAAGACATTTGTCACCCTGTTAGCCTTCTACCGCAATCGGCGATGCTTCACTGCTCTCTCCTTGATGCAGGAGGTCTTCTGAGAGTGGGGGGCAAACCCATAGTCACTGGTAAAGAACTCCCACGGCATGACTCCGGTAAACTGGATTTCTTTTTCGGCACTTCAAACTTTGGCCCCCTGAACCCATCGGCACCAAAACCAAGGAACTACTACACCTTCAAGAAAGCTGAATATTTTCACGAGTCTGCATCCATGGAGTACGACTCCTGCCTCCCAAAGCCAGCGGTGATTCGTGTTCCACTCAAGCAGTTCGAAGCAAAGGAACGACTATTACGCGTAGGGGTTAGGGCAGCGTTTCACGCCGAATTTGTTGCCTCAGTGGCATTGGCGGCGCTACAGTCTTTTATCAGGACTCCGGTCGACAGCCAGGATCAAGGGATCGTCCGGGACTGTGCAGACCTTCTAAAACGGGCAATCTCCTTTCAGAAGGAGACCATCGACTGGGGAGTGCGATCAACAGCGAACTCAGTGCTGCGATGACGGTACGTTTACCTTAGTGGTGCGCCATCTATTCTGACGGAAACGGCAGGCAAGCTTAGGCTTTTACCATTTCATAAGTCCGACAGGTTGTTCAATGGGGAGCTCCTTTCGATCGCCCCGGACCTGAGAGGGAAGGTTAAACCCCCTCCTAAGAAGGATCACCCTCAGAAGTACAAGGGACGGTTTCCATACAAGAACTTCAACCAGGAGCCCTTTCGTGACCCCCACCCGACATCGGGACCCAGGAAACAGAGGGGCCCCTCCCACCAGGGTAACAGGGGCAGAGGAGGCAGGGGCGGCGGGCATTTTAAGAATCAGGACCAAACAAAATCGTCCACCGGACCCCAAAGCAAAGGAAAAGGCTCAAGAAGTCGGGGTGGGCAACTATGACATATTGAGGCCCCAGCCTGCTCTCCTTCACCGGCAGGTGGGAGGCAGGCTAAGATTCCACTATCCTATGTGGGAATCTGTTAGGAACAATCCGTTTGTTCTCTCCGTCATCAGAGAAGGATACAGACCACCATTTCTTTCAGTGCCAAAACTATCGAAGGTGGTTCCAAGATGGCTCCTACACGTCGTAGACCCGCTATTGGAAGAAGCACAAACTCTCCTCGCAAAAGGAACAATTCAGCCGACACCAGAAGGATCACCAGAGTTCTACAGCCCAGCAAGGGTGATCGCAAAGAAAGGAGGAGGAAGAAGGGTCATCTTCAATCTCAGGCTCCTCAACAAACACATTGCGCAGGAACACTTCAAGATGGAGACGCTCTCGTCGATTCGGGAATCACTGCAGGTAGGGGAGTTTACCACGTCATTCGACCTGGAGGACGCATACCTCCATGTCCCCCTCCACCCTTCAGGGTTCAAATTCAAATTCTTCCTCCCCTTTGGCCTTTGCACTGCCCCACATGTTTTCACGTCAATCCTCAAGCCGGTTTTGGGATTTCTCCACCGACGAACAGTGAAATCTCACGGATATTTAGACGACTGGCTGTTCCGCAACAAAAGCAGGAGCACACGGACACTGTCAGCCAGTTGTTCAGCGATCTGAGTCTAGGAGTCAACGAGAAGAAGTCCAGGAGGGCCCCAGCGACAGAATTCCAGTTCTTAGGGGCAGCATTCCGAATAACGGACTTCACGGTCAGGCCATTGGAGGGCAGGATTGGGGACCACCAGGTTTCAATCCAAGATATCCTTCGGGTGGAATCAACTACGGCAAGATCCCTCAGCCGCCTGATCGGCAAGATCAACTCCATGGCAGATCTAGTTCCAATGGGTGCGCGGAGAGCCAGGAGCCTCCACTGGTTCAGAAAGGACAACTGGATAGAGAGGACGTCCTGGGAAAACAACATCGACCTCCTGAACCTACCAAAGCAGGATCTGGACTGGTGGACTCTACCAGAAAACTTGAGGATAGGTGTTCCAGTACACGCGCCGACTCCTCATCACACCCTCTTCACGGATGCGTCACTCCTGGGTTGGGTAGTTCATACTCATCGCACCGCTGTGGCCAGCGGCAGCGTGGTATGTGGATCTCCTAGAGCTGTCAAAGAAGACCCCATCGAGCTGCCACTAAGGGAAGACATCGTATCGCAGCACAATGGAAGGACCCTTCACCCCAACCGCGGGATGCTTCGTCTTCACGCCTGGATACTGTGAAGGGGAAACTGGAAGAAACTGATTTTTCCTCCAGCGTCATTGAGAAACTAGTGCTCTGTCACCGCCAATCCACAATCAAGGTGTATGAGGCTACGTGGAAACGGTGGTTTGAATGGTCTAAGGAAAGGGACTTGGACCCCTGTGACCCAGTGGTCACTGACATCACAGAATTCTTTGTCGTCCTATTTGACAAGGGATTTTCAGTTGCAACCATTAAAGGATCGTTCAGCGATTAACTCGGTGCTGGCATTTTATAGCAGACAGGAAATCACGTCAAACCACGTCCTCACTCGTCTCATGCAATCCCTAAGAGCCCTTCGACCTCGTTTCAGGAAGCTGTTCCCGGAATGGAATCTCCCTCTGGTGTTGACACACCTTTCCGCCCCCCCCCCCCCCCATATGAGCCGCTTAGGAATGCGTCTCTTCTTCACCTGACCCAGAAGACAATTTTCTTAGTGGCGATGGCCACAGCTGCGAGGCAGAGCGAACTATGCGCATTCGCCAGGAACAAGCGCTACCTGCGATTCGCCAAGGACTGGACCACAGTCACACTTCTGTACAACCCTAAATTCAGGGCGAAAACCCAGAAACCGGATGAACTTATGAAGCCAGTGGTCATCCAAGCACTAGGACCAATTGTGGGGAACGAAGACCTGGAAAGAACTCAATGTCCTATCCGGGCTCTAAAGATTTGCCTTCACGCCTCTTCAAGAATAACCATCATTGGGTCTCTTCAATTCCCACTTCCCCTCCATGGAGGGCCTACTATTGTGCTCGTTCGCGCACCCGTCAGTTGCTTAACGCTCCATCAACCGGCCAATTTCGTTCGCCAACAGTTCCTTCCTCCTCTTCACAAGAACCATCCCCCTCGGTTGCCGAATTGCATAACGCCGCTCCTTCACCGTTATCTTCACCATTCCTAGACCCTTCTGCAACCGCTTCATCACATCTCTCTCAACTTCCGACCCGCCACTTTTTTCCTCCGAAGCACGGCTACTTATATGGACTGACGCTGTGTCAAAACATACATCGGCCATTTTCAGCTGTTAAGTCTGGTAGTATGATGATGCGCCTAGCTTCGTCTTAGTGTTTCATGGCATCGATTCACACTCCATTTTTTCACGGGATCCTCCCTGTTCCCCATGCCGTTCACGAGCCAGGGGAGCGGCTTTTGTCTTTCGCATCTTACAGTAACTAAAATATTGCTCCACCATCTCTCTCCTTTCGGACCCGCGAAGCATCTTGCATATTGCTAGCCTCTTCATCACACAAGTGACCCACGGACTACAGTGTCTTCGCCAAATTCTTTCCACATTACCCTCACCATATTTATCCCTTTCGGCAACATATAAATCGCCAACAACACAGTGGTGGAAGCATGGAAGATGAAGGAACGCATCTCACCGTTGCCACATTCGTTCACTACCAAACTCACGTATGGATCTGGCCTGTTAACCCGATCCCCTCATGGTCACCACGTTCCTTTGCCGTCTGTCGCCGCCTGTTCCTGTTCCAGTATCAAACACCGACTGTTCTTCCCATCAAGGTAAGCAGGTTTTATGTAAGATCACTTGTTTACCTTGTCCCCCCGCAGGATGTAAGATCCCTTAATGCAGAACTGCCATCTTTCTCCAACCTGAAAATCTACAATACAGTTCGCATCCTAAACCTCTCACTCTTGCGATACATTTGAAACTTAGCCTCTATTAAACAGGCTATCATGTTCCGCTGTGGGTATGGTTTTGGCCTTAAAGTTGTGTTCTCCGGGACTTGTTCCTTTGGGGGTGCTGGCTTGTAAGGCGGGATGCTCCATTCTAGTCCTCCTCCTAGGTGACAAAGTCTGCTATAAAAAGGTAATTATATTTTCATCGGCTATAAAAAGACTAAAATACCAGGGCCTGCACCTGGTTGATTTTAGTTTTTATTGCCTAACTTAAAATATACATTACCTTTAATCCCGCCCAGCCTCTCCGCCATGGACTAGGTTCTGGTATAGGGAGAAATGATGTGGTTCGGCTTGCGCAGTCTGCTTATATAGACTGATCCAAGCTTGCGCATGCGCAGAACTATTACGAGACCAGCAGGGTAGCCAACCTTCAAACTTCTAGGGAATTAAGCTCAAATGGGGGGAAACTGCTATAAAAAAGGTAATGTATATTTTCAGTTAGGCAATAAAAACTAAAATCAACCAGGAGCAGGCCCTGATATTTTAGTTTCTTTGTTGCCAAAACATCTTAACCTGATAATTTAGCATTACATTCCTCGAATGTGATGTTCCCCTGGAGGTTTCTTCCGGTGCGCAGCCGCCTGCTTGCATGTCCCCTACCGCGCATGCGCGCGGCAGTCCTCCCTTATAAAAGTGACAGCGTGCACGCTATCGGCATTCATTTTCCTCCAGAGGTGTTTTCACGCCACCTCGCGCCGCTGTTCCCCAGCTTTCGCACGGAAAATTGGATTCTGTCCGATGATGGCCGCCGCCTCCCAAGCTCCCGCTTCGCCCGCCGCCCACTCTCATGCTCTTCTTCGTCCGCAAGCTACCGGCTTCTCCCTTGGCAACCGCTGGATCTCCGCCCTCGACCTCGCCGCCGTCGGCCCGATCCCTGTGGCCTCCTTCACCGAAGCTCCTTCTGCAAGCGCTAACGTCTTCTCGGACTCTCCCTTACAACCCGGCCAACGCACCCCGCCGGCCGAACCCATGGACCTAACGGCTCTACGAGAGGATTTTCTACGGGCGAAGGACGTCTACCGTGAAGCCAAGAAATCCCTCCAGCGGGCTACGGCACTCTTTCCCCAGCCCGCAACTCTCCCTTGGACCTGTCGTCCAACTCTTCCCGAATTGGTCGAAGTGTCTCCCGCAGCGAAGTCCGGCACATCGTCCAGGAAACGGTTCGTGTGATGCAAGACAATCCCATGCCGCCTCCCTCCTGCACGTCGTCTACCAGACACGCCCGCACGCAAGCATGGATCACTTCCGCCTCCAGCCGTGACTCGGCCAAGCGCGGCTCGACGCCGCCCGCCGGCAGCCAGAAGAGACACAAGTCATCTTCTCCCTCTCGTCCGCAAGCTCCCTCTTCTGCCGTCCCCTCGGCAACTACCGTAGCTCCGCAGCCAACCATCCCTCCCTCGTCCGGCAAGAAGATCCACTTCCCAGACAACGCCGCCTAGGACCACGTCTTCCCATTAGCTGCGCGGTCGAAGAGACCATTCCCGACTGCTTTCTCTTCAAGCCCTCACAATCGTCCGACGTTCCGGCTGTCAACCGTGGGCTGAAAACTGGCTTTGGCTTTGCCCTCAGAGACAGAGACAACAAACCCCGCAACCTCCTCGGGCAATCCACCACGCTGCTAACCTGCCTCCTCCGCAATGAAGGCTCCCTACTCGGCAAGGGCGATCCTCTCGTCCTCGACAAGGAACCACCTCCACCAGGCCGTGAAAGCAGTTTCTTTCGTCCGTTAGGCGACGGCGCCACAAACCCGAACAACTTCGCAACCTACCCGGAATGCGAATTCTTATGCAGTGAAGTGAAGATGGATTTCGGCACCGCTCTTTCCATCCCGAAGAAAGCTGACATCCCAACTTTCGTCCTATATGAGAACGACAAATGTCTCCGGCTAAGCCTACGTGCCGCTTCCCAAGCCGACGTCCTCAACACTGCGGTGAACGCCCTATGCGAAAAATTATCCTCGGATAATTACGCAATCCTCGAAATACGCAATCTTTCGTCCCTGGTAATGCAGCTCTTTCAGAAGGCGAGCTTCGCCACGTATCACTCCATCAACTGGGCTACGCGAGCCCTCTTCAACCAACACTCTTCTCCTCCGGGACATTGCTCTTTCGTCTGCAAACAACTTCAACGTCTCCACGATGCACCGGCTCCACAACCAGCCCATCCACTAGTCGGACACGCTCTTCCGGGGCCTCATCCCGACTCTCGCTCCTCACCTTGACATCACTAAGAAACCCAAGCCATACAAGCAAGTCTCTTCTTCCTTTCGTCCGGCTTCAAAGAATAGACAACCCTACCCTCGTCCTCTCCTGGACAACCGGGATATGACTCCGGCTCCCAATCAGTCCCAGCGTCAAAATGACTTTCGTCCGAAAAACCCGCAGCCCTTTCGGACCGACCAGCCTTGCTCTCGTCCCGCCCAGCGCAACCAGAAGCGAGCCGCCACTCCAGACCGACGTAGCCGCCACTCGTCACCTGCCGGCAAATCCAACTTTCGTAAGAGCCAACAATGACGCCTCCCGCCCATCTTGTCTTCCAGTCGGTGCAAGATTACAACTTTTTCTCCCAGCTTGGTTACAACTAACAAAGAACTCAGAAGTTCTCTCCATCATCAGACACGGCTTTCGTCCGAATTTCCTGTCAAAACCGCCGCTCCTTCCTTCACCACCATGGGAATTCTCCCCACCGTCAACACCACAACTTTCGTTCGAAGTCTCAGAACTTCTACGGAAGGAGGCGATAAGGGAATGCCACATGCCAAGCCCGGGCTTCTACAGCTCCATCTTCACTCGACCAAAGAAGTCAGGAGGCTCTCGGTTGATCTTCAACATGAAACCACTCAACAGATACATCTCAAACGACCATTTCAAAATGGAAACCCTCGAATCCATCCGTCTTTCGTTCAAACAAAACGACTGGACAGTTTCGATACGAACGAGGGCTACCCTCACACCGAGTTTCATCAAGTTTACACGACCAGTTTTTGAGACCTAGAAGACGCTTATCTCCATGTCCCACTAAATCCGACCATCACGCACCTCTTTCGGTTCATCTACGACCAAAAGGTCTACGAATTCCGTTGCCTTCCCTTCGGCCTGAATGCAGCCCCCAAATTTTCATTGATTCTCAAACCTATACTGGCTCACCTACACCAAAACGGAATCCAAGCCAACGCCTACCTGGACGACTGGGCCCTCAACAACCCGGGCCCTCTCACGCTACAACGAAAAGTGGACAAGACCATTTCTCTTCTAAATCAACTGGGCTTCGGAGTAAACTGCTCAAAATCCCACCTTATACCAGCCCAAATCTTCACCTTCCTGGGTGCCGCTTTCGACCTCCACACAGCAAGGATTGCCCCCTCCCCGGAGCGAATAGAAGATCTCCTTCTCCACACCCGTCTCTTTCGGTCGAAAACAAGTTTTTCTCCTCGGGAGCTAAACTCCCTCATCGGGAAGATGGACACAATGGCAAACCTCGTCCCCTACGGCCGATGGATGGTAAGACCACTTCACCACCACCGCATAGACAACCGAGCAATCAATCAGGACCACCCAGACGAGCAAGTCCCCTTCAGTCCCGACTTTCCTCTGGATTCCCTCCTTTGGTGGTCAGATGTCACCAACCTCACGAAGACCCAACCTCTTCACGAACCACATCCCGAGCTGCTCCTCTTCACGAACGCTTCGAGAACCGGCTGGGGTGCCCATCTTGGCACGCAAGAAACCTCAGGCCTTTGGCCGTCAACCTGCACGGATCACATCAACTCCCTCGAGCTTCGGGCAATTTTACTCGCTCTACATCACTTCCTTCCCAAAATCAAGGGGAAAACAATACAAGTCCAGTCCGACAACACATCTGCCCTGGCCTACATAAGGAAAGAAGGAGGAACGAAATCCAGATCACTTCACCACCTAACATCGGAAATATTCAACCTCTGCATACCGCACAACATCACACTCCTACGTCTCCACATCCCAGGCGACAGGAATGTGATTGCCGACTCCCTGTCACGCCAGAAACCACCGACAGGCGAATGGTGCCACAAGAAATCCATCTGCAAATCTCTCTTCACCATCTGGGGCACCCCGATGATAGACCTGTTCGCCACGAGGCACAATGCCAGACTCCCCCTCTACATAAGTCCGATCCTGGACGAAACAGCAGTAGCAGTAGATGCCCTAACGTTCCCTTGGCACAAAATGTTCGCCTACCTCTTCCCCCCCCCTTCAAACTCCTCTCTCAAGTTCTTCGAAAAATACAAGAAAGCCAGAGCTTGTTTCTGCTCATAGCCCCCCTCTGGCCATCGGCAGCATGGTTCCCACTACTTCTAGATCTTCTAGTCGACATTCCAAGAAGTCTACCTCCTCAACCAGATCTTCTGTCCCAACAGAAAGGAACAAAGCTACACCCGAATGTATCCAACCTCAACCTACACGGGTGGCTACTATCATCAAACTCCTCAAAAAGGCTGGAATTCATCAAGAAGAGTCCGAACGCATCGCCTCAAAGGCTACAAGAGATTCCACTAATCGAATGTATGACAGCCACTGGTCAAAATGGATTCGTTGGTGTATCACAAAACAAGCTAATCCTATCAACCCACCTCTTCCCACCCTCCTAAACTTCTTCAGAGACTTATTCAACATCGAAGGCTCTACAATCCTAGTCTACCGTTCTGCTTTAAACATTGTCTTCAAAGCCGCCAACAACACGAACCTACTTGACGACTACCGAATCTTAGCCCTCTTTCGGCCATACGAAAATGAAAGACCCACTACCAGAAGATCGATAACAGACTGGGACCTTTCACTCGTCCTCCAGTCCCTAATGGGCGAACCATATGAACCCTTACAGGACACCTCCCTTCACCTCATGACCCGCAAGACGGTCTTTCTCGTCACGTTAGCTGCCAGCCTTCGTTCTGAAATCCAAGCCCTCTCAGCAGACCCTGCATACTGCATCTTTGGCCCCAACTTTTCCTCTGTCACCCTATACCCAAGGTCAACATTCAGAGCCAAAACACAGAAACCTTCGGAACCACCGAAACCAATCACCTTTCCAGCTCTAACCACCCTAGCTGGAAACGAACCGGAACGCCTTCTGTGTCCAGTCAGAGCCTTACGCTTCTACTTAGCCCGGACACATCATGAAGACATCCGTCGTGGAAGAAACCAACTCTTCTTCCCAGTCGATCCCCAATCTGGTGAAACATCACCAGCCATGGTATCAAGATGGATTAAGAAAACGATCGAAGCAGCCTGCGAAAAAACTCCGAATGAGAGCGCACGAAGTGAGAGCTGTCTCCACATCATGGGCCCATCACAACGCCGTCCCAATAGAAGAGATCCTGGCAGCAGCATCCTGGCGCCACCAGACTACCTTCACCTCCCACTACCTGAGGGATATGTCAAAAGAAGAATCAGGACTACACCGGCTGGGACAGATCGTCGCAGCCAGAACCGTGGTCAACCCCCCATTAAGCACTCGGAACACAGAAGCAAGCCATCCATGAAGGAAGCAAGCCACCCAGATGGAAGCAAGCCATCCAGAAGGAAGCAAGACCCAAACAACGGTCCTTTTCAGGGCCACCAAATCCTACGAAAGAGACCAACCTCCTGTTATCACCCGTTCTGAATAAAGTGCAAATTTTTTCTCTTCCAGATAAAAAAAAGTTTTGGGGGGAACGCCTGCTTGCACCCCGGTGCGCCCGTCAGGACGGTGCCCGCCACCGAAAGTGACGAGGTCTACTGATAATGCTAAATTATCAGGTTAAGATGTTTTGGCAACAAAGAAAGAACATTTTGCCGGCCCCAGCCGGCTAAAAATGGTTTCTTTGTGCCTAAAACATACTTAACCTAACTCCCGCCCTGCCTCCCCTCTCGAGTCACCGCCTGACATATTGAGAGTAAAATGAATGCCGATAGCGTGCACGCTGTCGCTTTTATAAGGGAGGACTGCCGCGCGCATGCGCGGTAGGGGACATGCAAGCAGGCGGCTGCGCACCGGAAGAAACCTCCAGGGGAACATCACATTCGAGGAATGTAATGCTAAATTATCAGGTTAAGTATGTTTTAGGCACAAAGAAACCATTTTTAGCGGCTGGGGCCGGCAAAATGTTCTTTTTCTATGGAGCAGGCCTCCTGCATTGCCTCCAAGGCTGCCCTCTCATCAACCAACAAAATCTATAACAGTCGCTGGCTCAGAGGGTTTCGTTGGTGTCTCCCGTGGAAGGTTAGTCCAGTCAGTTCCCTTCTTCTTGACTACCTAATGACCTCTTCAAGGAGGGTCTCAAGGGCTCAACAATCTTTGTTTAACGATCAGCCCAAAACTCCGTGATCAAAGCTGCAGGCGACCTACATCTTTTTTTTACGATTTTCGTATTTCTGCCCTGGTCATATCGTTCGACATCGAACGACCAGTAACACAACGCCTGTTTTCAGACTGAGACCTCTCCATAGTTCTTACGTCCCTTCTTTCGGCGCCATACGACCCACTCTCTTCATGTTTCCTAAGCCACCTTACTTGCAAGACCGTTTTCTTGATCACCTTCGCAGCCTGCCTTCAATGTAGCGAAATACAAACATTGTCGGCCACAGCGACTGACTGTTTCTTTCTGGCAGATTTCAAAGGAGTAACCTCGATACCACGTGCCTCCTTCCGAGACAAAACACAAAAAACCATCTGAACGGTCACAGCCTTTCGTCATCCCTGCACTCTCCAATATTTTGGGGGACGAGCCAAAACGGGCGCTCTGCCCAGTTCGGGCCCTCAGTTTCTACCTTAAGAAGACTAAACCTCTTCACAAGGGTCGTTCTCAGCTCTTCATACCATTTACGATCGGCACAGGCGAAACAACAGCCACAATGGTCTCCACTTGGATCAACATGTTCATCCTTCACACTGACAACTCCCTTGACATCAACTGCGCCGACCACAACGTCAGTGTGACTGCCCATGAACTTCGAGCCATCTCAGAATCCTGGGCCTTCCACGGTAAAGTCCACATTACCGACATTTTAGCGGCTGCTTCAATGGAGACACCTTACCGTATTTACATCACATTATCTTGGGGACATGCCTCAGGCCGAAGGACTTTACCGCCTCGGACCTTTCGTGGCTACCAGGGGGATCATCTAAACCCCTTAAGCTATTCGGTCGCCTCACCCTATTATTGAGTTGTTCACTCGACCGACAGCAAAGTTTTTTACTTTTTTGGTAGCCAGCTTGCAACCCTGGGGTGCCTGTCAAGGTGACGCTCGCCGCCTCTAGACAAGGTCTGTGAAATGCTAAAAGCTCAGTTAATGTATATTTTCGTCGGCATAGCAAAACATCAATTTACCAAAAGTACTTGATTGAAATTGGTTTCTTGTTGGTGCTAGAAAGTATACAATACCTGTGAAATTTTGCATTATGTTCTCATGATGCTCCTTTCATCCTAGAAATTTTAAGTTGCTTGGATCCGGCGCGCTTGGTGCAGTCATCCGCGCCGTCCATTTGTTCTCCAGCGGCCATGTTGAATGGTCGCTTCGTTTTCGTCTCCTTTCATCCCTAGTCTTCAGATCTTCATCCTTCCTTCGTGGTCGCTATGCGCGGCACGAAACACTGTTTCCTCCGTGATCTACAGCGAGCAAGCACAGTCCAGAGCTTCGTTCGTCGTAACATTGTGGACCCTCCTGCCGTTTTCGTCCACTGATTTTGCCGTTCTTATTCGTCTCGCCTGCCATGAAAGTGCCATCAAGCCACTTGGGATGAAGCAAGCTTCTTTCATTCACCGCCTCTGGTTTTCGTTCCCGTCCTTCCAGCCCTTGGCTGCCGGATAGTCTGCTGCTGCTGGCTGTTCCTGTCAACTTGTCTCTTTCATGGAGTCAGTCGACGCAACATCACGAAAGCCTTCACCGACCCCTTTTCCAAGCAGACTCTCCCACATTCTCTGCGCCCAAGGCTTGTTTTTGCTAATGCAGCCAGACTGGGATTCAAGACGACAGGCATTGTCTCTTTAGTTGTTCGTCTCTTTCGTGGCTGAACCCACATATCGAATCGATGGCCTTTCCTTTTCATGGTGAACTTCCGCCCAGTGCTCCTTTTTGTCAACACATCCAGCTTCAGATTTCCAAGACATAAAGCACGTTGTCAACTCCAGCAGCTCGTCTCTTTCGTGGCTGGAACCCACGTATCGAGTCGATGCCTCTCCTTTTGTGAACTTCCGCCCAGTACTCCTTTTCGTCAATGAACCCAGCTTCAGGCTTCCAAGACGTAAAGCGTCAACTCCAGCTGCCATCTCCTGGGATCAGGCTTCTGTTCTCTTAAAATCCAACACACACAACAACTGTCATCTCAGGGCACTGGAGTCTCTTGTGATCAAATATTTCTCCAAGAATTGTATACCACTCATGAACATCCAAAATCCTGCTATGCAAACATTGATCGCCTAGTGCGGCCGATTCTCGCATCAAAACTTGACAGAAAGTGGGCACTCCAGATGCAACGCACGATATAGATCAGTGGTTCTCATCTCTTGCACGAAGTTCAAAAGGACGATGTAGTGACTCGTATTTTTCTAACATTCGTATTTTTCCGAAAATTTAAGTGAACATTTGTTGTGTTCTTCTGTGTGGTTTTGTGTGCTCTTTCTTCTATTATTCTATTATGTCCAGCTGCTTGTTTCTTCCGTGGCTAGAACCCACGTATCGAGTCGATCGTCTCCCGTTTTCGTCGTTCAAGACGAACAGCATTGTCAACTGCTACTGCTCGTTTCTTTTGTGCTTAGAACCAACGTTTCTAGTCGATCACCTCACGTTTTCGTTGTTTTTCTGCCCAGTGCTCCTTTTCGTCAATGCATTCTGCTTCTGCTTCTGCTTCAGGTATCCAAGACGACAAGTGTTCTCTACTCCTGCTGCTCGTCTCTTTCGTGCCCAGAACCCACGTATCGAGTCAAATCACCTCACGTTTTCGTTGTTATTCTGTCCAGTCCTCCCCTTGGTCAATGCATTCTGCTTCAGGTTACCAAGACGATAAGTGTTCTCTACTCCTGCTGCTTGTCTTTTTCGTGGCTAGAACCCATCGAGCCGCTCGCCTCACGGTTTTGTCGTTTTCCACCCAGCCCTCCTTTTCGCCAGTGACTTAATGTAAAACATCCAGCTTCAGGAATTAAAGACGGAAAGTGTCGTCTCTGCCTGCCAGTCGTCTCTTTTGTGGCTAGAACCCACGCATTGGGCCAACCGCCTCCCTTCTCTCTTCTGCCGATTGATGGTCCATCGACCGTTGCACGGGCTGAAGCCGCGGGAAACCACAAAATGGGCTCAGCCACCCTATGAAGAGCCGTTTCAGCCCATTTAGTCTCTTTCGGGTCCATTGCCATGATGGCGCCTTCAACACGCAAGACATGATAAGGCTCATTCGTCAACTATTCGACCCTGGCTCGGCCTCCTTATCACGGACCGTTCCAGCCGCTCAACCTCTTTCGTGACCACAATCACAATGATCAATCCTGCTTGGACGATGCATCAGACCCCATTCGTCAACTGTCCTAACCTGGGCTTGGCCACCTTATCACGAGTCGTCCCAGCCCATTCTGCATCTTTCGTGGCCACTCCCTTAATGGCAAATCCAACATGAAAGACTCCAGCCGTCAACGGTCCAACCGTGGGCTTGGCCACCTTATCAAAAGCCGTTCAAGCCCACTTAAGTCTCTTTCGTGGTCATTGCCATGGTGGCGAACTTTGCACGAAAGATGTGGTTTCCAACTGAACGCCCAAATTCTGGTTGAAAACGGTTGTAGTCTACCGCAAAGTACGTGGTTGTATTTATACGACGTCACCACCATGAAAAACCATTAATGAAGGACACGGCGTCTAGAAACTTTTTAAGGTTTATTCAATGAACAAGAACTGAACATTATTTACAGTTAATGTTAAATGTGGACTTAATGTTAATGAAAACCGGTAAACGGCGATAACAGTGGTTTTGCAAAGACATTATAAAAAACAAAATCACACCTGAACCACCAGGAAGAACACAGTTCACAGTTCTACTTGAATTTTCGGAGAAAATGCCGTTCTCCTTCTTAAGAAAATCGCGCACAACACGGAGCAAAAATAAGTTATCACATCACCATTTGTAAACAAAAATTCGAAAGGACGCGCGTGGAGCAGACCACTAATCTATATTTCTCATTCGCAGACTCCGACTCACTGTGTTACCTATTCTACACAAATGGGATATCCTCTTGCTGTCGGCACTTTGTCGTCCAACTTAATTTGCATACAATTCAACTATGATTTATGCAAATTTTACGTCACCTGACCCCACTCTCCACTCCCTCTATCGCCCAAATTTCGGATCGAATGCAAGGATCTTAAGTTCATCTTCAGTGAGTACTCGGGAGAAAAGGTTCAAGACGGCTGGGGTCTGGCCAGGGGGTGGGGGGCCGGAGGGCTGGACTGGAGCGACCCACCCCCTGGCCGAACCTCAGCCGTCTTGAACGTCTCCTCCCGAGTACTCACTGAAGATGAACTTAAGATCCTTGCCATCGATCCGAAATTTGTGCCCACTGCTTCTGGAAGAGACTCATTCTACCTGGTGAACCTTGCGGCTGATTTACAAGTCATTTTAGGTCGTTTCCCGTGGGCCCATGAATTAGTGCACAAACTTACAGCTGGTTGCTCCAGGAGCCAAAAAAGCCACCCTGCAATCTGACTAGAGATCAACTTCACATCATACGAAAACTCCGTGGTGATCCAAGCATACATATCTGTTATATTGATAAAACTAATGGGACTGTGGTTATTGACACTGACTAGTACAACAGGAGAGTTTCTGAGGAGATTGAAAATTAAGGCATGTATGACCAAGTCACATACAATTTGGGTAATTCTGTGCCAAACAGTATTCACGCGAAACTGAAGAAACTTGTTGGATTGAAACTGCTGACTAAGGTTGAAGCTACTAAGCTAGCTCCGAAAGAAGATGCCACGCTTCCTACAATCTTTGCTCCGGTCAAGTTTCATTAAAGTGGTTTTCCACTTAGGTTAATTACATCTGCCAAAAATGCACCCATCAAACCTGTGAATTGGCATCTAAAAGACAGGCTGAAAAAGTAAATCTGGGGGAAACACTCCCTCAAGAACATTAACTCAAGAACACTAATGAACTCCTGGACACCATCAGAAAAGCCGACATCACTGCAGAACACCAGCTTGTCTCCTTCGACGTGATTGCTTTGTTTCCCAGCCTCCCACATTTTCTCATTCTACAGATGTTTGATCGAGCAGCGAAGAAATTAAAGATCAAGAAGGCCAATCGGGAACTGGACAGAGAACTGCTTGTTACCGTCTTGCAGACCATTTATGTTTCTTTCCGTGACAACACCTACTGGCAGAAGACTGGTACCCCCATGGGATACTCTTGTTCCCTGGCTCTGGCCGAGCTCGTCTTACAAGAACTGGATCACTTTGTGGTGGACAGGTTCCCACACATACCAATATGGAAAAGATACATTGATGACATCTTTGCCACTCCTCTGCGAAATGAGCTTGATTGACTCCATCCAGACTACCCTCAACGAGTGGAACATTTCCATCCAGTTCACCCGTGAAGAAGAAGTCGATGGCAAATTGCCTTTTCTTGATGTCATGTTCACCAGATCTGGTAACCAGATCTCTTTTACGCCATACCAAAAACCTTGGCATACTGGACGTGGTCTACTTTTCAAATCAGGACATCCCCGTTCACAACTTAGAGCACTCCTGCAGAACGAGCTCAGGCGCATTGTTGAGCACTCGTCCACTTCAACGATAGCAAGCCAATTTCTTGCCCAAGCTAAGACTGTGTTCCTTGAAAGAGGATTTCCAGCGAATTTGGTCAACATCGAGACGAAACGAGCGAAACGAGCATGGCTTCGTGGAAACACCGGCAGGTCAAAAGAAACAGAACAGCTACCGACTCAACCTGTGGAACATGTCACTTACCTGGTAGAAGCGAAGGTATTGTGCAGTTACTCCATCGACATGGTGTACAGAGCCGACTGCGATTTCCACCTAATCTGAAAAAGCTCCTCAGGTCCCCATCTGTGAAAGAACCCACACCTCCTGGCCACCCCCCATTCCCTCCTCCTCCCCCTCCCACCCCCCCTCCCCCGTAAGCTTCCACTACTCACCACACATCGGTACGGTACCAGAAGCAAAGTCCGACTAGTGTGAAAAATGGACCAGTCGCCGAATCTCAAACATCCTTGCTGTCCACACAGCCCCCAGCACATTTGAGGGATCTCACTGGTGTTGTGTATCGGACTCCCTGTCAAAACTGTGAAGCTGTCTATATTGGTGAGACCAAAAGGAGACTTGAAGTGCGCGTTGATGAACACGTGGGGGCTACCCGCCGTGGGGAGAAGCTCAGTGGCATAGCCCAACACCACAATAAGAACGGACACTCCATAGCTTGGCATCAAACCTCTGTGTTAATTAAATCTAACACAAAACATGGCCCCTACCTTCGAGCTTTGGAGTCTTTTGCTATGAAACGCTTCTCCCGGCGAAAAGTTCCTCTCATGAACTTCAAGGGACCATCTTACCGTTTTGAGTATTGAGGGCTTAGTGCACCATCAGCTCACAGCCGAGTTTGACAAGAAGTGGAAATTCCTTGGAAGCGAAGATGTATAGATCAGTGGTCTGCTCCACGCGCGTTCTTTCGAGTTTTTGTTTACAAATGGTGATGTGATAACTTATTTTTCCTCCGTGTTATGCGTGATTTTCTGAAGAAGGAGAACGGTATTTTCTCCGAAAATTCAAGTAGAACTGTGAACTGTGTTCTTCCTGGTGGTTCAGGTGTGATTTTGTTTCTTATAATGACTTAATGTTAATTGGCAAAACATGATTTTAAGTTAAAAAAAAAAAGAGGGAGGAAATCAACAATTTTAATTCTTGACTTTTCGACCTTCAAAAGCTTCCTCACCCGGCAAAACTAATAAAAAACTCTCAACTTTCTTTCGACCAAACTAATTTAATTTCTCAAAAAAAAAAAAAAACAATGCCAGGAAGCAAAAATTCTTCCTCTCATTAATGAACTCATCCTGACAATCTCACAAACTTTGTGCTGACACAAAAAAAGAACAAACAAACCGCCCCTGAAACAGTGATCCTTCTTCGCCATCGGTTTGACGCCTCACCCACAGGAAATTCTTGAGTGCTGACATTCAAAAAAAAAAACTTTCACAACTCGGACTCGAACTGTATCATTAACGTAGCCTGTTTGATTTGTTCTGTTAACGTGCCGACGCGGCTGTTCGCGATCCCACTGTGCATGCCTGGGCATTTATTATGGAGGACTTCAAATTATACCACGCTCTTCGCGGGCGATCTCTGCGCCTGCTGGCGAAATCAAGTGCGAAGCATGACTTGGCACACAAAAAAATGAGGCCTAAACTTTGCCGCGTAGTGTCGTATCTGTGGGGGGTAGTGTTCTTTAATCTGTGACTCAACCAAAAGGAAACCTCGTAGGACGTAGTCAACCGATTTTGTGTAATAGTCAGAATTAAAATATAGTGTCAGAATTAAAATATAGAGTAGAATTAAAATGTAGAGTAGAATTAAAATGTAGAGTAGAAT
>JAHWFP010168290.1:4773-16773 GCA_023313725.1 Lithobius niger | reverse complement strand
TTAAGGCTGTAGTTAAGCATCCTCCCGCCCGGAGTGCACCACAGAAAGTGTCGAAGAAGGCTCCTGCTGGTACGTCCTCAGCACCACCCGTGAGGAAGTTGCCACCAGGAGAGAAGGTGAAACAGTCGTCGAACAACCAGCTTGCTGAGGGGTCCATTGCGTCCCCTCCACAATTTGATCCTCCTTTACCCATGGAGCAGGGAGATATTTCCTGTTCCACTTCTCCTGGGCTTTTTCCTCCTTCCGAGGACAACTTCGTTCTGGACCTCACTCCGGCTTTTGATTCGGGGGAGGATTCAGATGTTTTCGGGTCGCCCAGGGGAGGAGTTGAGGAGGATGATTCAGTCTTAAGCCGTCCTAATGCCTGCGCATTCCATCGTTCAGTGGTACTGCCAAAGTTATCGGACCCATGCAGAGGAGCTGCGGCTGCTTTTGTCGCATTGGCGACCTCTGTGCTGCTGCCTTCAGGAAACTTGCTTTAAGGCGTCGGATAATCCGGTTGTTAGGGGTTACTCTGTCTACCGTCTGGATGCAGACCCTGTGCCACGTGCACATGGTGGCGTTGCAGTGCTGGTTCAACACTCTCAGCCGCATGTCAGTGTGCCTCTGCACACTAGATTTCAGGCGGTAGCAGTTCGAGTTTCTTTTCAATTCGATATTACTGTCTGTTTGGTTTATTTACCGCCGGATGAGGTCTTTGGGGTTGGTGACCTGGAGGACCTGGTTCGCCAGCTCCTTCCCCGTTTCTCCTGCTGGGCGACTTTAACAGCCACCACGTCCAGTGGGGAGGACCTAATACTGACAACAAGGGCAGGATCATTGAGGAGAGGATGCAAACGGACCCCCTCTGCATCCAGAACGATGGAGCCATGACACACTGTAACCTGGCCACGGGCAATTGGTCAGCAGTGGACTTAGCCTTTTGCTCCCTTGCCGTCCCAGTTCACTTCACTTGGGCTGTCACTGCCGATCTGCATGGAAGCAATCACCTCCCCGTTGTGTTGTCCACGACACAAGGGGGTTCTGTGGCTTTCAGGCCAGCGCGGTGGGCGCTTAAACGTGCTGAATGGTCAGCCTTTGCTAAGGCTGCTGTATTTCAGCGTGCGGTTGAGGACTTTTCTGATGTGGATGAACTTTCCACTCATTTCGCTGACGTGGTCCTTGCTGCTGCTCATGCTACTATCCCGCGTTCGTCCACACAGCCGCGGCGGGTTCCTGTTCCGTGGTGGACGCCTGCTTGCGGGCGGGCTATTCGGGCCCGCCGGCGAGCGTTGCGTGCATTTACGGTCATCCCAACTACTGACAACTTTGTAGCCTTTAAGCGCTGTCGTGCCCGTGCCAGGTATGTTATCCGTGAGGCTAGACGTGCTTCGTGAACAGCTTATGTTTCGTCGATCACGCGCTCCACGCCTTCTCAGCAGGTGTGGTGGAAGGTGCGCCAGATCTCGGGGAGGAACGTGTCTTCCCCGGTTTCACAGCTGAAGGTAGCGAATTCCGTGATCTCTTCTGTGCCGGATATCGCCGACTGTCTTGCGTCTGCGTTTGCGCGGGTCTCGAGTGATAACCATTATGATCCTGGTTTCCTCAGAATAAAGCGTAGAGAAGAGGCTCACTCTCTAGACTTTCGCTCCGACGGGCTAGAGGAGTACAATTTACCGTTCACCAGGCAGGAATTTGTTTCAGCTTTGTCCAAGTCGCATGACTCCGCCGCAGGGCCTGATGATGTTCACTATCAGCTGATGAAACATCTGCCTCTTGCCTCCCAGCAGTTCTTGCTGGAGATGTTCAACCCTGTGTGGGCAGAAGGCTCTGTTCCAGCAGCGTGGAGGACAGCAGTGGTCATCCCGATTGTGAAACCGGGCAAAGACCCTACTGCTCCTTCCAGTTATCGCCCAATCGCTCTGACTAGCTGTGTCTGTAAACTTATGGAACGGATGGTCAGTGAGAGGTTGGTCTGGGTGCTGGAATCACGCGGATTCTTATCTGCGTCCCAGTGTGGCTTTCAACGTTTTCGGTCAACCATCGATCATCTGGTTGCCCTTGAATCGGATGTGAGGGAGGCTTTTCGCCTGTGTCAACATCTGGTTTAGGTTTTCTTTGACTTGGAGAAGGCTTATGATACGACCTGGCGTTATGGGATTCTCCGTAATCTCTATAACTGTGGCTTGAGGGGACAGATGCCACTGTTGCTTTCCGCCTACCTCTCAGGCCGTTCTTTTTGTGTTCGTGTCGGGGCGACTCTTTCCCGCCCGTTTGTCTTGGAGAATGGTGTGCCTCAAGGAGGTGTTCTTAGTGTCATCTTGTTTGCTATTGGGATCAACCCCATTGCTCAGCAAGCTGCTGTTCCCCAGTCATTGTTTGTCGATGACTTCGGCCTGCGCTTTCGGGCAGCTCGCATGCAGACCTGCGAGCGGCAGCTACAGCTGGCGATTAACAAAGTCCAGACCTGGGCGGTCAGTAATGGTTTCCGGTATTCTCCGGACAAGACTGTGTGCATTCACTTTTGCCGCCAACGAACACTGCACCCAGATACTTGCCTGTACTTGGGGCAGGCGCAGATTCCTGTTGTCCCACAGGCACGTTTCCTGGGTCTGGTGTTCGATTCCAGGTTATCTTGGCTTCCACACTTGCACCAACTTAAAGACAAGTCTTTGCGGGCACTTAACATCTTGCGGGTTCTGTCGGGCACTTCATGGGGTGCCGATCGCACTGCCATGTTGCACCTCTACAGAGCCCTTGTCCGCAGCAAACTTGATTATGCGTGCATGGTGTATGGTTCGGCTAGTGACTCGACTCTCCAGGTGTTGAACACTGTGCATCACAGTGGCCTGCGTGTGGCGACTGGGGCATTTCGAACTTCTCCAGTGGTCAGCCTCTATGCTGAGGCCTCGGAGCCACCTTTGGCCATTCGTCGGCGGAAGCTGGCCATTCAGTATGCTGTGCGTTTACGTGCTGTGGAATCCAGTCCTGCTTGGTCCATGGTTTTTGGGCCAGACTTGCGAGTCCGTAGACGCAGGGTGGGTAAGGGTGATTTCCGCGATAGGCTCCAGCAGTACTGTCAGGAGATAGCCTTTGAAATGCCCACCGTCTTGAGGCTTGGGGTGATGCCAGTGGCCCCTTGGCTTGTCCCAAGTGGCATTTTCATTTTCGCTCTGGCGTCCCTCCCGAAGGGTTCCACTCTACCAGCAAGGTACTTACAGGAGTTCCGTCGGCTGTGTTCTCAGTACGCTGGTTATCAGCGGCTGTTTACTGATGGGTCGAAGTCAGACGTTGGCGTGGCTTGTGCTTGTGTTTGTAAGGGAGTGACGGTTGCCCACCGCCTTCCATCAGGCTATTCTGTGTTTTCTGCAGAGCTTTTGGCTCTCGGTTTGGCGGTAGAATGGATCCTTGGCCTTCAGGGCACACATTTCATTGTCTTTAGCGATTCCATGAGTGCCCTGGAGTCCTTGGCGAATTACAATCCTCGGAACCCCTTGACACAACGTGTCCAAGCTTTGCTTTCCCGCTTGCCTGGCCAGCGGAAAACCGTGCTTTTCTGCTGGATCCCGGGCCATGTTGAGATAGGTGGAAATGAGCAAGCGGATTGTGCAGCAAAAGGGGCCCTTTCTGGCCCTCTCGGAAGGGATCTCAGCCTTGTTCCCTCGGACGCTTTTCCAACTCTGCGTCTGAGGTTACACGCTTTTTGGCAAGCCTCGTGGGATGAACAGGACGGCAATAAATTACGAGCTATTAAAGGCACTGTTGAGTAATGGCACTCGGCGTGTCGCCGCAGTCGCCGTGAGGAGGTGGTGTTGGCCCGTTTGCGCATTGGTCACACTCGACTTACGCACTGTTTTCTTTTGCGGGGGGTTGACCCTCCTGAATGTTATTGGTGTCGGCGGCCACTTACGGTCCGGCACTTCCTTGTTGATTGTTGCCATCTTGATGGTTTTCGTCGTCGTTTCCATCTTCCGCATGACATTGTGCGCCAACTGGGCGATAAGTCTGTCCTCCTGTCCGGTGTTTTTCAATTTTTGCAGGAGGTACAGATGTATGACAAGATTTAGATTAGGGGTTTGAATAATATCTCTGTAATGTGTGGTGCAGTGGCAACCCGGACCACTGCACTGTGACTGAGGTTGGCGCTAATGACCAAGCTGTCAACGCGCCATTAAGCCTCATCCCCCCCCCTACAGGTTTCAGCCAATCAAAGTAGTGATATCAGAACAAAAAAGGCTGCCACCAACTTGCTACATTAGTGGCCAAGGTAATTCCACTGATGAGTATTAGATATGAGTATTAGATCTCCCACTAAGTATTTGATCCGTAGCAATGATAAAATTTTTGATTTAACGTCTGAGGTAATATTCGGCGGGATTAGCTTGGCAAAGCCAGTAAGTAATTAGGCAAATATAAACGTTATTCACGTCGTTTTTTCAACAAGAAAACGTTAAGCTGTGTCGCTAACAGTTGTCTCGATCGAACAGGTTTCAGGCCTTTCTGTCACATTGTTATTTATCCTCATATAGCTGAAAACAGCCAAACTATCTAAGTAGTAGAGACATAGTGTCTAGTGGTCTCCATGTATGTATAAATATATATATAATATATATATATTTGGCGGGCGACAAAAGATAAACATAAGATTGCGTGTGTCTTGATAAAATTATATTGGCAAATGACCTTAAAATGATAACTTCCATCGTCAATCGGCAGACTACCATTCACTCTTTACCAAGATTTGTTGTATTTCAAAGTGGAGTACAAAATGGAAATTTTCAATTTCCACAAGTAATTACCAGAACTTTTTTTTGCTGCGATACTTAACATCAAACTGCTCTTTAAATGGCCTATCCTATTCTACTTAAGTGAAGTAATAAGTGGTAAGTATCATTTGAATACTGCTAAATTACTGATGTTGCTTACAAACAGACGGCTATGGTGAATCGTTGCATCCTTCAGACAATGTTCACAAGAAAAGTGACGGATTTCAAGATTTGTTAGCCCATTATCGGTATATGCTAGTTCGTATTGGTCTCTCTCCCCTACTAAAGAACATAAACCAGTTGATTCACGTTCTTCCGGGCCTGCGTAGTGTGACAGTGCAAAGCTGACCTTGAGTCACTCAAGTTGAGAAGACTAAAGCCTGATCAATTTCAGTTTTTATATACCTTTTCTTAGAATGTAAAATAAATAAACAAACACCCGTTTCATTTTAAGTTGCCGTCGTTATAAGATTACTCTTTAGAATTTTGGAATTTTGCCAAAGTTTAAGTTCATACAATAGCTGTAATCAATGTAACTGAAATAAAATTACTTAATTTAGAGTTAAATGAATCACATACCGTGTATCTTCCCCAGTTGTGTCATTGGTATTGCTGTATGTATCGGCATATCCAAAAGTTGCTATTATTATGCATGTTGGTAACAAAACTACGCCTAATAAATTCATGACTCTGATCTCCATGAGGAATAATGCTGCAATTCTAAACAGAAATATATGTGAATTTTTTTTTTAAAGTCTAAGAGCTTGTAGAAACAATAAATTTGTTATTTCCTTTCAGCAGTTGGTGAAAGGACTAACTAAGAGTAGTATACTCACAAAATAGCTATTGGAAAAATTATTTGAACGCATAGAATTATTTTAACTTGTAGTGAAAAGTTGTAATACTGGCCCGAAAACCCACATTAGGTTTTTTTTTCGTATTATTGTCTTATTTGTTGCTGTTCAATCGACAAGAGTACACATGGACTTTTGATTTTGTTGGAGGAACTGTTTTAGACAGTAAATCGGATGGAATACCTAATCGGCTTGTTTAGTAGTAAAAAAAAGGCAAAACTGTGCAAAGGCAACGAAAGTAGGTTTGGATTTGTATTTTTTTTACACAGTAATAAAACAACTTCAATTGTCATTAAGATAGAGATGGTTATTTTTTTTTTGCTATTTATAATTCTTTTTATCTGTTTTACCTTGATAATGTCTCTGAGACGCGCCAAAACGTCGAGTTTGTATATGTGCATTTTCCTCGCATTTTCCTCGTATTTACTTTATAACGTAAGTGTGTTACCATTGATCTACAAAATTTAACTACAGTATGCATTTCGGAGAATTTCTTTGAGTAATACAGGGTGGTCCACAAAAAACTGACAACCCAACATTTTCTTTTTTTAAGCCCAACTCTTCTACTTAGAACCCCTCAGAACCAGGATAGGACGTAAATCAAATCTAATTAAACGGGAAGATTTCTGTCCTTTCCTGGTTCTGAGGAGTGCTAACTAGAAACGTTAGACTTAACAAAAATCTTGGATCATCAGTTTTTTGTGGACCACCCTATATAGCCGATGTCGTCCAGAGTCTTAACTAGCCATTTGGACAGTTATCAATTGCCATCCTCGTAGCTGCAAAACAGTGACACCGCCTTAGACTATTCTCTCTCTTCTTGAATAGCGTTCGATAAAAAGTGCCTTTTAAATTGCAAACACCAGCTATTTGTAACAAAAAAACTACGATAACTATCATTTAAAACTTGAATTAATTTTATACATACTAAAGGATGCCATGTTTACAAAAACAAACTCTTGTCGTAGCTTCAAAAAACTTCAATGAAAACCAGTGTGTGACTCAAGTGGAAAAAATAATCCGGGAAGAGAACCCCGTTCTACCATCAGTGCTCTGATAACGCAGAGGTTACAGCATCCGACACGTTTGCAGGAAAACGCGGGTTCAATTTCCAGCCTCATAAAGATAGTTTTTTTCCGTCTAGATGGCACTCACCGGTTTTCACTGCAGAATTTTACGACGGGCTTTTGTTTTATTACCTTCTTACTGCAGTTTCAATTGTCTTACTGCAGTTTCAATTCTCTACCTGGAGTACGTTGCTTGACGTTGCTTTTGAAGAGGTGTTAATCGATTCTGCGTTCACAGAAAGTGACGCTTTACAATATTCAGCGAAATGGAAACAGAACCCAGCCGTATTATTATTTTGCTTCTTTTTTAACGGATGCTGCACGCATCATTATCATATGAAGCCAGAATGGCTCTTTTCATGTTTTGGTATAGTTTGAAATATGACGTTACATAACAACATAAACAAACAAGTCCTATAGTGAACCAACCTTTTTGGTTTCTCAGTTACGAGCGATCCTTTCATGTGATAGGCTTTGCTAACAGGAAGAGAAGAGCGTGAGAAGTGTCTCGTGAACTTCCGTTAATAAAAAAAAAGCAATGAGATTTAAAAATGGGGCAGGCTACCACTTGTTTTAAAATATATAACAAGCACTCATGCAGCCTAGTGTTGGGAGGAGGTTCTTTAAAGACTAATTCTTCTACATTCGTTCTTTTTTAATTCGACATGTGACACTTCGAATTAATGTGGGTGTGACCAAAAAGAGGATTGAGGCTTAATGGCGCGTCGACAACTTGGTCATTAGCGAGGCCAAAAAGAGGGCTAAAGGCAAATCGGTTCATCTACATCTCCTCAAAAACCAGACACATTTGTTCAATTCAGATCCGACGATAGTCAACTATGTTGGCGGGTGAGTTGCAATGTAAAATATCAAAACACTACGGATTTCACAGATTCAGTAATTAGAGAAAAAAGTGCTAACCTCTATAGACTAGGCCAATTTTCAGAAAAATGCACTGCAAGAAGCATTTCGTATAACAATTTGGCAACAGGTGTTTTTAAGGTATTTCGACCCCCCCCGAGTTCAAAAAT
Organism: Lithobius niger; assembly: GCA_023313725.1. Taxonomy (NCBI): domain Eukaryota; kingdom Metazoa; phylum Arthropoda; class Chilopoda; order Lithobiomorpha; family Lithobiidae; genus Lithobius; species Lithobius niger. Next base: position 9,076 of record JAHWFP010168290.1, on the reverse strand, counting down.
GCCTGCTGCCAGCTCGAAAAATAAGTCCGTAATTCTTGATAGCGGCCAAAATGACACCAAATTTCGAGCCATTTGGCCATTTATGCAAGAACCGTTAGTGATACCCAAAAATGGTTGAGATAAAAGTTGTTTGCAATAATGTAAACTACAATGCCATTCCCATATATGTTTTTCATATCTCTTGTGGTTTTCGAGAAAAATGGATTTTAGGCCATTTTCGGGCTAATTTAATGCTAACAGACATCTTAATTTGTCAATTTAAAAATTTTAACTGCTGCTGCGTCGTTTCTAATTCAGGTGGAAGGCTCCAATTAGACTCATTCGAAAGGTGGGAATGTGTCCTTTGCAACAAGGGTCGTTTAAAGAGCCTACAACTATTCGGAACCGAGCTACGCCTGTTTTACTAGGGGCTGGTATCACAGTAACCGTTGGATGTTTCGCTCATTTTCAACTTTCAACTGCTATTGTGACATGTATAATTTATGTAGATAACTCCAATTAGATTCATTCGAAAGGTGAGACTTTCTTCTTTGCAAATAGGGTAGTTGCAAGGGACTACAACTGTTAGGAACCGAGCTACGTCCGTTTACCATAAAATCTTTCGCTAATTTTCAACTTTAAACTGCTCTTGTGACTGTTATAATTTAGATGAATGACTACAATTAGGTTTATACGAAGGATGTGAATATCTTCTTTGAATCAAGGGCAATGAAAAGAGTCTACCACTATTAGGGATTGAGCACGCCCGTTTTACTAGGCTCTGGTATCATAGTTATCATTCAACTTTTCGCTCACTTTTAACTTTAAACTGCTCTTATGGCGTTTATAATTTAGATGAATGACTCAAATTAGGTTTATTCGAAGGGTGGAAATGTCGTCTTTTAATCAAGAGTAATGAAAAGGATCTACCTCTATTAGGTACTGAGCCACGCCTGTTTCACTAGGGCTGGCACCACAGTTACCGTTCAATTACTCGCTCATTTTCTACTTTAAACTGCTCTTGTAGCGTTTATAATTTAGATGAATAACGCCAATTAGGTTTATTCGAATGGTGGAAATGTCCTCTTTTAATCAAGGGTAATTAAAAGGGTCCACCACTATTAGGGAACGAGCCACGCCCGTTTTACTAGTGGCTGGTATCATAGTTACCGTTCAATTTTTTGCTCATTTTCAACCTTTGAACGGTATTAAACCAAGAAAGCCAAAGGCTAAAAAAGAGTTAAATAAATACAGATGCAAACCTATTTACACATATATTTACATTATATATGTCAGATTGTCTGAGTGGGGAATCGAACCCACGACCTTTGAAACTAAAGGCCAAGGTCCTACTGCTGAGTCATACTGACACGGCCAAACGGAAATACTTCCAACGGACGTTTCCTTTTAGCCTTGTCAGTTTGGCTCAGCTGTTGGACTTCGGCCTTTGGTTTCAAATGTCGTGGGTTCGATTTCCCGCTCAGGCATTCTTGACATATAAGTCCAAAAGGCAACGTAAATGCAAACCTATTTTTGCAAACCTACTTACTTTGCCTTTAGGACTGATACGTCACTCTTCCTGAGCGGGGGAATCAAACCCACGACCTATGAAACCAAAGGCCGAGGTCCTACCACTGAGCCATACTGACACGGCCAAAAGGAAACGTCCATAAGCAGCATTTCCTTTTGGCAGTGTCAATACGGATAAGCGGTGGGACTGCGTCCTTTGGTTTCAAAGATCGTTGGTTCGATCCCCCCGCTCAGGCAGAGTGATGTGTAAGTCCTAAAGGCAACGTAAATAGGTTTGCATCTGTCTTTATTTTGAACAGTATCTGTGATACCACCCCCTAATAGTGGCAGACCATTTTCATTGCCCTTGATTCAAAGAAGAGTCCCACCTTTCGAATAAACGACAAAACAGCAACTGAACATTTAAATTGTATTCACAAATTCATACATCTATAAGCATTAAATCAGCAAAAATGGCCGAAAATGGCCTAACATGACCGTCTTTCTCAATAACCGTGATATATGGAAAACGGTATGGAACTTGCATTGTAGATTACATTATTGTTAACAACTTATATCCAAAACGTTTTTGTGTAACACTAAAGGTACTTGCGTAATAGGCCAAAATGACTAAAACTAAGTAAACATTGGCTGGCACCCTTCGGAAACTTATAGTGCACATCCGGTTTAGTAGGTTCCTGAAAAGAACTGCCCTCAAAATGAAAGGTATATTAATGTTCACTTCGTATTTCTATGTATCTATTAAATGCATTTTTTAACTATAACATGCAAATTAACCCTATTTCCAGGAAAACGACAGCAGATAGGGTGGATAACAATTTTTTTTTCGAATTCAGCACGCTTTTTCCAGTCAGGAACAACCATAAAACCTTTTGTTGCAATTCGTTGTCGGTTAACCCCTTTTTTTACCCTGTAACAGTCGTAGACCCTGTCAACTACCCTTGTTGCAAAGAATACATTCTCACCTTTCGAATGAATCTAATTGGAGTCATCTACCTAAACTAGACACGTCACAATAGCAGTTTTACGTTGAAAATGAGCGAAAAATCCAAAGCTGACTGTGATACCAGCCCCTAGTAAAACATGTTTAGCTCGGTTTCTAACAGTTGTAGACCCTTTCAACGACCCTTGTTGCAAAGAAGACACTCCCACCTTTCGAATAAGTCTAATTGGAGCCATTCACCTGAATTGTAAACGACAAAGCAGCAGTTAAAATTTGTAAATTGACAAATTTGAGACGTCTGTTAGCATTAAATTAGCCCGAAAATGGCCTTAAATCCATTTTCCTCGAAAACCACAAGAAAAATAAAAAACATGTATAGGAATGAAATTGTAGTTTACATTATTGCAAACAACTTTTATTTCAACCATGTTTGGGTATCACTAACGGTTCTTGCATAATCGGCCAAATAGCTCAAAATTTGGCACCATTTAGGCCGCTATCTTGAATTACGGACTTCCGGTCCAATTTTTGAGCTGGCAACAGGCATTTTCGAACTCAGGGGGGATCAAAATACCTTAAAAACACCTGATGCCAAATTGTTATACGAAATGATGCTTGCATGCTAAAAACGCCTTTTTTCCCAAAAGTGGCCTAGACTACTAACGAAGCTTGTCAACGCGAAACCGTCATCCATACTACGTAGAGTGTTGTGACGTCAGCGTTACATGTGTGCTCTTCGCAAATTTGAGCGAAAAACAGCAGTGGTGGTGTTGAAAAACTTCGGGGAAATGTGGTTCAAGGTTCGATTAGAGGGTACTCGGAAAACTTCGGGATCATTCGGGTTTGTGGCGTCATCGCTGTGACTATTTATATTCATTAAAACGAAAGTGTACCATAATATCAATTTGCATTACCGACATATTTAATTATTTACGGCGTCATTTTAAGAAATTTCGTTTTCGACGATGAAGAGCGTACATTAATTTGCGTCGCAATACCAAATTATCACGTGGGGGGGGGGGGGGCGGTTGGAGACGAAACTGTGTTGTACTTATGGCAGGCGGCCGGGACAGAGGGGGAATAATCAGTAGTAATAGCCCTAGAGCTTTTGTGGATAATACGGCTACTGTTTTCGCACGAAGCCTGTAACCTGACATTAAAACTAACGAATGCTGACAAATTTGCAATTACATCCCGAGCGCATAGCGCATAATTTCAAATTATTTAGCGTGAGTTAGTTTTAGTCAGGTTACAGGCTGAGTGCGAAAACATATTTAGCCGTATTATCCACAAAAGCTTAAGAGGGATGTGTTACTGGAGTATATCCCAATTCAAAATAAATAATATCAAAAGGACTAAACATTCTTTATGTTATTATTAATATTTATAAAGTTATGCTACGTTTTATTAGCTTATTAGTTTATCAGTTCATAAAATTATTTGTCTCCAACAAGAAGTTACAGACGATGCTGCGTCGGCGACTTTCTCCCTTTAAACATGCCGCATCAACTACGCATTGCTGAAATTCGCTGAGAGATGGCGCTGTGCGTGTTCCTGTACTACTTTTTAATTGTTTGCTAATAATTACCATGGGATCGTAAAACTGAAAGACTATTACGGTAAAAATTAATGTTATCTATGCCAATAGATCGCCGAAGAAAAATTATAATGTACTAGCCTAAAAAATTACAAAGTGTGATGTTAAAATATGAAAATCGTAATGAATACGTCGAGTTTTCTAGCTGGTATACAGGGTGTTCGGAAATTGGTGTCAAATATTTTGAGGATCCGCTGTGTGATCAAAGATAAGAAGAAAAAGTCCCATAAACATGGGTCCGGAAATGCACCAGT
>JAHWFP010168288.1:7626-18952 GCA_023313725.1 Lithobius niger | reverse complement strand
CCCAGACTACAATAGTGTTTGGGTAGCTTAATTAGAGTCAATACCTTCTATCTTCGCATGATCTACTTTCTGTGCGAATACTAATGGTATCCGACAATTTTGTTTTAAGAGATTGTAAGCTTTTTCTCAAATATTAAAATTAAGAGACATTGTGTAGGTTTTGGAGTAATTAACACGTGATTATTTAAAATAAGAGCAACTGCAAATTCCGTCTTCCCCGAGTTAGGCTGTCCCGCAACAATCATAACCGCTGGTAAATGTAACCTACAATCGATGCACTCCATTCTTAAGGACCCATACTTTATGCGATTTTGCGAAAGTATCTTAGGCTATTTTTTGTTAACAATTTTGTGAGGGTTTTTTTTGTTGTTTCAAAATTCAGCAAATCTCGCAACATGTTGTGTCGCAAAATTACCTTTTTCCACCGCACATTAAAAAAATTCTCGCAACAAATGTTACCGCAAAATTTTGCTAAAAATATCGCGGAAAGCAAGGGTCCCTACCATTCTTCAAATAACACAAAATAATTTAATAAGCTTTCATATTATTTTAATCAATATGGCATTTTGCGATACCAACCAATCAACATTTTGCAACTTGGTGTCCATTATAAGCAACGCTACACTCCGCCAAAAATTATAAAACCAAAAAATCGACAATAGTTAGGCTACATCTTCATTCTACAACCATCACAGAACTTAGGTTTTCTGGAAAAATCCAGAAATTGATTCAGCGTTATATTAATCCAGGGTTGGAAATAATCATGATTATTTTAAAATTACCGAATTAATCGGATTATTTTGATTATAATCAGATTTTATAACACGTAAGATTACAACAATAATTATGGCATAGTTAAAGTTGCTAGAGTTTGCTCTATTTCTTGCTTGGCAGTTGCAAATGCCAAAACGAGATCTCTTGAACCCTTTGCGCGCCACTATTTATTCACAAATAAACCATCCCTGGCCATAATTTCCCGGTGTTAAGTACAAGGACTGACATTGTCCGCCTGATAAAATTGTTAAAAACTGTAACAAACTTTTTTTATGTCCAATTTGTTGTGTTTTAATGTAAACAAATGCACCCATTTTTTGGTAGCAAGATTAACAGCACACAGGCTTCCAAAAATTACGGAAAAAAAAGTTCTGAAACTAACAACAAAACCATCACGAGAATTAAATGGACGTCACATAACGTTTGTGGCCTCCCAGAGACATTTATTGAGGACGTCATATGACGTTCGTGGCCCTCGAAGGGTTAAATATCATAAGTTCAAAATGTGATTACCACATGTAAATTTAAATGTTAAGATGCACACTGCAGTATTACAGTAATAATACTTAGTAAAGTCGGTGTATGTGTTATGGCACAACGGCACATTGCTCACATTTCAGCTGATTAAAGATTATGATTAAATGAACACAGTCACATCAGCTGCAGTTGCTAGTTGCCGCCTAGAAGTAAACAAGTTGAAAAGTCCTTTAGTTCTTTCCAGGATTTAAGGGTTTGAATGTTGCCATTAATTTCCTACTTTGGCTGTTCCTAATCGGTTGCATATTTGTGTACGATCAGGCCAAAAAAAGTAGAAAAGTATGTTCCAGACTGCAGAAGATTCAACAGCAGTGTATTTTAGTTTGGGTTGTTTAAGTTCTTTAGTACTTGTATATCAACAGTTTTGTGTCAACCTGGTCCTTGATTATAATCAGATGAATAATTTTAATTTTAATCAAGTGATTATAATTAGGTGTAAAAGTTCAACGTTAAACCTGCATTATTAACTGTTTTTTAAAACCTAGTTTCCACTGAATACGGCAGGTTAGAGGTACTGGTTGATGTTTAATTGTGTAAAGCTAAAATGACCTGTACTGACCGCCATTTGTCCCATGGCTCTCCTCAATTCCCTCTGCAGGAACGTCTTCTTGGCTCACTTTGCCGTTAAGACTCTGCCCATCTACTTGGGTCTGGTATTGCATCTGGCGTCGGCCGCGCTCCTCCCGCTCACGCTTCCAGCTCTTCCCTTTCTTCTCTGCATTCTGTTCCTAAAAGTAAAAAGGCGAGTCGCTTTAAAGTAAAAAAATGTATATAGTTGCCATACATCAACCAGTAACTTTTGTTTCCTTTAACTAGGGGAATGTTTTAAGTATTACATCATCACCAAATATGCAATTCTTCCCCCCCCCCCTCCCCTTTTCAATTACCTAACCCCCTCCATTATTACATCATTCTTAACTTTAAAACACTCCTTCCACCCCCAAATCAAAACGCCGAAGTTTGGGCAAGTAAGGAATACGGAGGGATTTTTTGTGTTTGGCCTGAGGAAAACTGTGAAGACCATTTTTTTTAATGCGTTATCTTTCGCAGTGCTTACATCGACTGGTACCACACCCTTCCACCACCACCCACATCAGGGATCGTCATAACATGAAAAGTTCCCTAAATGTTCCCTAGTAGTGAACAATTTTCTGAACACAAAATCATTTCTGAGCTCGAAAAAGTTAGTTGTAATTCACAAAAAAATTAAGTTTGAAAGAAAGACAACTTTCTTTTAAACTTACTGTGCCACACAAGAGTACAAACTGCAGAAACTGAAAAACATCGGTAAGTGACAATTATACCACATAGAAGTTGGAAAAAATGCTCGAATGCCACGTCGTCAATTCTGGGCATGATCCCAATTGGCATAATAGATCAGAGGTTTACCATACAATGACAAGTTTAACATTAAAGTGGTAGACAATAACGTGAAATAAACCTGTTTGCCATGAACCTAACTAAATTTTACCCAGTTATGGAAAGCTGGAAAAAAGTTGCTTGAAGTGTAAAATTTACCCTAGTGACTTGACGATACCTTGTCTCAACCTCTGCCACCTTTTCAAGCTTGATGCGTAGAATTTTATAGAAAATATTTGTACAATGGTGGCATTGGTTTTAATTACTGTTTCACTTTTTTTCTCTGCAGAAGACGGGAGTCCGAAACTTTAGAATAAATAAAAAGCCCAATTTTACCTGGGGGGGAAAGGTCAAAATTGGTTTCTATTGCCTAAAGAAAATATACACTACCTGTAAATTGTTTGCATTCAGTTCCTGGATGCTCCATACCCTGGAGGAATCAAAATTCTTGTGATGCGCCCAGCTCAAGACACCCACCTGCGCATGAGCGAGTCCCGCACGCACAGGCGCTCCATAAATGGTGTTACGGCGACAGCCAGCTATCTACTTTTCCTCCAGATGTGTCAGCCATGATGGTAATACGGGTGATGCCATGATGGTGACCGAGAGGGGAGGTTGGGTGGGTATTTGCAGGTAGTGTATATTTTCTTTAGGCAATAGAAACCAATTTTGACCTCCCCTCCCCCAGGTAAAATTGGGTTTTCTACTTGCCGGTCAGAAAATATCCACTACCTGTAAATTGTTTCCATTTACAGTTGACCTCGTCAATATAGGTGGCGGGCACCATCATGGCAGGTCCCAGCTCTCACCATCATGGTGATAGCTGGGTCCCCTGTGACAGAGTTGTGGTGGATTGGTTGCAGGCGCAACATTTTCTAATCATGATCGACTTGAGTGCGCAAGGCAGTTGGAGTGGGGAGGAAACATTTCATTACCAAAGCAAGTTGGCTAGGAAGTTCGGTGAGTTTCCAGATGCCAGCGTTGACTTTTAGAGGGGGTGGGGGGATAGAATGGTCTATGTTAAAAAGGGGAAAGCTTGCCTGGTGTTCTAACCTTGATTGGGTTTCATCTTGGAGGACTGAGCAGGTGGCAGGATTGATTTCTTGAATCCCAGGATATGAGTAGGCAGGTTCTTAAGGGTGAGACACTGGAAGTTGGGTGACGACACCTGTGGTGTGATTATGCGTTGAGTAAGTTTAAACAGTCTAGGATTGCGTCCATGCTCTTCCGGGTGACAGGTTAGTCCATCAGGTTTGTGGCGAAAGGTAAAGGTTTTGTCATCGAGTTGAATTGCTGGTCAGAGTGAAAGGGTGATGTCAAGTGAGAACGAGTAACATAAGTCCAGTTCACAAAGTAAGGGCAGGAGGGTGAAGGATTATCAGAGAGTGTGCATTGCAGTTCAAAATTTTCCGGATGAAGGTTTCTGAGAGGTTGTGGGTTTGAAGGCGGACATAATTTGTGGAGCAAATCGTATTCGCTTCGGCTAGTCCGATTTGAGAACGGTGGCAAGCGTCGAGACGAGTGCAGTGTGTGATGCTGCAAAAGTTTGGCCCTGAGAGCGGTGGAAGGGGTGTAAGTTCGTGCCGAGTGAAAAATAGATTTGGTTCCGATGCGCAAAATAGTGAGTTCGAATGTACAGGGAGCAGAGTTCTTCACCTGGGAATTGCGGGTGCAAGATGCGGAAGAGGTTGCCGACCGGTTGAAGAGGGTTTGTGAGCAACGGATGTCAAATGAAATGTCACAAGGGGTCTGAATGAGTTGAGAGATGTGCGAATTTCAGGTTCAGAATGTGAGAGGAGGGGGAACGTAGCTTTGGGCAGATTCACAAGGCCTTTCGGCCGGTGATGTAGAGCTCCAGCAGGCACCCCAGGTGAAGGTGGAGATGTGATTGGATGTGAAGGGTGCAGTATGGCGAAGTTGCCATGAGGGGCGGGATGAGATGTTTTGCCAGAACCGTTGTGAATGGAGTGGGCGAGATAGGAAAGTGGACGTAAGATTGTGGGTTATCCATTGGAAAACTTCTTGATGGGCCAAATTTGAAAGTGGCGAACTGCTGAACGTAGAACCATGGGCTGGGACATCACTAGATGATGGAAGTCAGGGAAGATGAGAACTAGGTGAAATTGGATCCAAAGTTGGTGAGGTTGGTTGATGGTTGCAAGTGGCACTGTCCCTGGAAAGGCCATGGTGGGAGTCCAGGTTAGATTCAGTAAGGGAAGCACAGGGCCTAAGAGCCACAAAGTATCTGGGTAAGGGACATTGAGTAACGATGAGCGAGGTGTAGCCACGTTGCCAGGAAGATTGACGAGACGCCGCTGGTTGTGGCACACAAGGCATCAGTTTGTAAGGTCAGAGGGATTAAAAGTTGAAGGGGTATAGGTCCGAAGAGCAGTGCGGTCAGTGTAAGTGGCGAAATGTTCCTTCATAGTTCACAGTATGACAAGTGGAGGATGTGAACATGGGATACCGGTAGGTCGATTTTCCAAAGAGTTGTGACGATGTCAATTTAATCCTGTGATAATGAGTTGTGGCATTAGGTCGAGTGACCAAATTTGCTGGACTGAAAGAATTGCCTCGAGAATCCTGGTGGTTGAAGGGCAGAGAGAGTGAAACTGGAGTGTCGGTACACTTCCATAAGACGCAGTGGACCTGAAGGAAGTGTGGGAGGTCTTCTTCTCAGGTTGAGTGCTTGAGGAGGCTGTGCGGCACTTCTGGCTATTCAAGGGAACCCAGATGGGATGTGTTGATTGTACCCCATCAGTTAAATCCCGCGAGGAGGAGTTAGTGAAGAACAAAGCAACAAAACTCTTTGCTTCTAGGGCCTTGGTGATAAAGGGCAGAAAGGGGAACAGAGATAAGGTCCATTTCCGAGCGACGGGGGACCTGAAGGTTGCGTTGTGGAAGGTTGAGCTGTAACGGGGTCTCCTTTCCAGTGAAAGGTGCAAGAGGAGGTTGGATAACACATTTGTCAGCAATGAAGAGGTCCAGATGATGTTACATCTTCATGTCGAATCCGTGTTAGGTGAAACGCGAAGAAAGATCGGTTCCACCGACGGTGCAGTAGGTGCAGTTAACGTGAAGGAGACGGGATTGTAAAGCTGAAGTGTCGTGAAACATGTGCAGTCACTGCGATGTTGTTGTGGTTGCAGCGCGTGTGTGGTTGATGTAGGTTCAGTGAATGATTAACACGATACAAAGGGTGATGACGGGTTTTGAGCGGTGTGGGTTTCTTCGGTGAATAACGTCGGAGACTGTAGTTGGCTTCTGCGCCAATCAAGTGTGTTGAACGGCTGAAGTGGTGCAAGGGGCACGAACGGTGAGGGCGAGGGTTGTAAGAGGGAGCCGTGATAAGGTTAAGTTTACCTTCCGGAAGTTCTTCCCTGTAGTGGTATTTTATTTTTGGTTTGCTTTGCATGGAACGACTGTGAAATTGTGAAAAGCTTCTTGTAGTTAAACTAATGTTGAAAGTTTGGGTTCACAGCATAAGAATGACGTTGAATAGGTACGACGTCGGTGATGCAACATGTGCATTCATAAAAGGTGGTTTTCGATGGGGGTGTGTGAAGTGTTTCACGAGAGAAAGCTGAACGATGGATGAAGTCAGGTGCCAGAGGAGCAGCGTAAACAGCAGCGACAGAAAAGTCATCAGTTGTTGGAAGGATGTGGGGACGGCAGCTCAAGAAAGTGCGATAGAAGTGAGCCTATTGTGATGAGCAGAGTAAGATGAGCGGGCAACGCAGGCCTGTGGCAGGTTTTGACTAACGTTGAACTTTGAAGCGAGCAGGAAGGATGCAACTGTGTTGATTGACGACGACGAACGCTTGTGTAGCCAACTTTGAGAAGTGGTGATGAAGTCATGTGTTACTTAATGTAACAGTGCAGCAGACGTCGATGAGCAAGGTGAGGTTGGGACCCGATGCATGGATTTTCCGGCAGGGGCATGTGGGATGAAGGGCTTGAAAGCTTTAATGACTTGCATTAAGGTGTGCATGTTCTGTGATAATGAGCGAAGGGCAGAGAAACCCCCTACTGCATTAATTCTTCACAAATGGAGAGTTGGGTTGAGAGCGCAATTGAGCTTGCGAACGGATTGCAAATGGTGAATGGGCTTGTGAGCGGCAAATGGGCCTTCAAACAGCGAATGAGGATGCCAATGGTGAATGAGCTTGCAGATGGCAGGTGGGCTTGTGACCTGGTGAACGGCCGGGCAGAGGCTTCAAAGAACGGATGGAGCTGGTTCAGTGGTATGAAAACGAACGCTAGACCTTGAGCATCAGGACGTGGGTGGCGAGTGGATCAACCAAATGATGAACGACTTGCAAGAGAAGAAACAGCTGCGTAGTCTGCGACTGGGCTTGCAAATGACGGACGATTCAACGATGCAGGGATCAGCTGGGGGGGGGGGACTTGATGGAAATGAATTCGTAATGATTAGCAAAATTCATTTACAGCTGCCAAGAGGTGTGAACGAACGATTAGCGAGTTGCGAGCGGCCAATGTGAATGGCAAATGACGGAACGACTTGGGCAACAAATGACTTGCGAACGACGAGAGGCAGTTGTTGCAAACGAGGTTGTCATAGGTGTGGACTTATGAACAGTGAATGGGCTGCAAACGGCCGTCGTCGAGCGTGCGAGCTGCGAAAGACGAACGGGATTGCAAATAGCGAATGGGCTTACGAACGACGAACGGGCTTGCGAACGGCGAATGGGCTTGCGAACGACGAAAGGGCATGTGAACGGCGAATGGCCATGCGAACGACGAATGGGCTTCGAACGACGAACGGGCTGACGAATAGAATCGGAGCGGAGAGTTTCTTCAGGCGATGTCAGTAAGCGGCGAACGGCATGAACGGGCGGCGGCGGAAGATGTCAAGCAAACGAACAGCGAGAACGACACAACAATGGTCGTGAGATGCGTGTAGCGATGAAAGTCTGTGACCGGCAAGGACACGAAGCAGCGAAAGAAGGGCGATAAAAGAGTGTTGCCGAGTGGCCAGGAAAGAACAGCGAACGATGTGATGAGCTTGGGAGAACGGCGAACGGTGAATGAACAAGATGGCGGGTAACAGGAGCGATGTGACCAAGCCGGAGGCTGGAGGAAAACAGATGACTGGCTGTCGCCATAACACCATTTATGGAGGGCCTGCGCGGGACCCACGCAGGTGGGTGTCTGAGCTGGGCGCAGCACAAGAGTTTTGATTCCTCCAGGGCATGGAGCATCCAAGAACTGACCCTGCTGAAAATGAACTGCAGAAAACTGCAGAAATGGAATAAAACAACTGCAAAAAAACTTAAAAAAACTGCAGTGTTTATGTAAATGGAATGAGACTGCAGTTTAACTGCAGATTCAATGGCAACCACAATAAACTTTTTTTTAACCGCAGTTAAACTGCAGAACAAGCTAACTTAAAAACTGCAAAATAACTCTAGTTAGACTGCTGGGAAGGTTAGGTGCAACTACGATAACACAAAAATGGCAGAAAACTGAGGCTCGAAAACCAGCAGCGTGGCATCATGAAACTCGGTCTTTGGAGTGCAAGACCGAATGTAAACCAACACTTACTTTCCTGTTTTGTAGCTACTGAAAATTCTAACATTCAGCGTCTCAATACTATGTACTGTTTTTCTGCACTTTGCTTAAAACTGACTTAACTTCACTATTCAACTGAAAAACCCATACACATAGTTTAACCAAATGTAGTAAAAATGGAGTTTAACTTCCTTGGAAGGAATGGTGTCACCAGAAATCTAATTCCAAGCTGTTTAAAATACCAAAAAACCACAAGTCTGTAGCTTTTACGGTTCGAAAGTTATTTAAAATTGAACTTCCCCGTGCAATTTTGCATTACAACAGTTGCACCAGGAGTGCAAAGTTCGATTTCGGAGTGCCATTTGCCCCTGTCCATCCAAATATTACGACCCCTGCTATTTTCACCTTAAATATACTATATATATATTTTTTTTTTTTTAACTTGAAAAAAATTCGTACTAAGGCATGTTTTTTTATGAAACACGTATGGAATTACAAGGGGTTTGGCTTTTTTGTGTGACCCCAGGCATTTTGTAATGCTCTTTTCACAAATAATATTAATTTGTTTCCAGCTTTTTAGTGGTTTTTTTCCCCCAGGCCCTCTCCCCTTGCCAGAAATTCTTGTGTTCTACGGTAAGGAAATTAATGTTAGCGTACCTATCTGAAAGAAATGAATATTTTATTGTTTAAATGAAAGAAATGAGTTTGATTGTCTGAAAGAAGTGAATGTTTGTTTATTTAAGAAAAGTGAACGTTGATTGTTGATTTGAAACAGGTGAATGTTTGATAGAAATGAATGTTAATTGTTTATTCGAAAAAAAAACATATTAGTTTCTTTAAAAGAAGTGCATGTTTTTATTGTTAATTACCTTACTCATTGCATCTGGCTCTCCTTTACTTTGGTTTGGCTCATTCAAACTGGCACTCATGATGAGAGCAATGGCAAGTCATCCGAATCACGTCACATCTGAAATAGTCAAACAACAAATCTGGTTTATTGTGATTTGTGCAGCCCATTAACACTAACTGTCATTTTTCCCTACAAAAACCCACGTGGAAAAAAAATATGGTATTAAACCCAGTGGGATTTTCAATTTGTGCCAGTTTCAGTAAACTTTTTTTAAACATTTGGTCTGTGACTGACCCAGTTTTTACAGGTTTTGGACTTTGGTTTAACACTTTTACACTTTGCTTTAACACGTTTGTATTTTGCTTTAACACTTTTGCATTTGGATTTAACACTTTTTCACTTGAATTTAACACTTATGTACTTTGCTTTAACACTTAAAAATAAACTGAATTTAGCATTTGTACACTATAACTACTTTTTGCTGTAACAAATTAGCATAACTAGATAATAAGAAATCAAGGATAATAAAAAATGGGTTAATGGTTCATAAATACAAGGATATTACTTAACAGTAAGTCGGACAGATGAAGAAACGTCAGTTGCTGCTTTCGTTGAAGCGTTACTGAGCATTTTCTTCTATCAATTATCATAATTTACAGTTGAGGCAACGATTAGGAAAATTACAGATTTTGAACTTAGAAAAAGTGACTACTAATTACTGAACTTTGAGAAAAATTCATAAAGCATTTAAAGTTCAGTGTAATTCATTTCATTGAAACTTTTATGGTAAAATTATTTTCATTGCGTTAAGCCTTCCTAACTTTTAAAAATTAGGGGGGGAAAAATATCAAATGTTTTCGTTGGAAACTTATTCTTCGAGTTCTCCACGATATCCCACAGGTAGGTCAGTATGTATTGGAACGCCATCCATGGATGGTAGTAAAAACGGTCGACTGTGTAGATCCATTGCCTACAGTCTGTTACCCTAATGGTTGCTGTGATGTTGGGAGGGGGGGGGCAAGAATCCCCAAAAAAAAAAAAACAGAGCCGGGGGAGGGCAAAAAATCCTTGGAAAAAATTGTCTGCGATATTTTGTCATAACTATTTTTTTTGTGTATTATAAATTACACAGCAAGAAAAATCATTCTCACAATAAAAATAGAAAACGTACGTTTCTTCTCAGAGGGTGTAACGGGGGGTCTATTTTTTTACGCCACTTCTTGTTAAAGTAGTAATTAAAATATATGCCTTACAGTATACAAGGTCTTCATAGTAATTTTTTTATTTTTTTTTCATTATCTTGGTGATTGTGGATAGGGAGACGTTTTCAGTGTGAAACTGATTCACTGTATATGTCTGAATGTCTATCAAACGAACCTCATTATTAGCTTGAACATATTCAAGCAGCTGCCGTGTTATTGCCTCTGTGAACCTTTGTTTTCGACCACCTTTCTGAATTTTTTCCTCTCGATTGGCTTTTTGAAAAGTTCTCACTAGGGAGGAAACAGTGTGTTTGCTAATTTTATATATGTCAGCCACCTAAAAAAAGACAACTACTGTAGCTATGTAGCTACTTGTTGAATATTTTAAAAATTATTGAGTACCTCCTTACGGGTACGTCCCTCGTCCGTCATCAGCTCCACTATTCATTGTCGATGTTCATTGGAGATTTTTTTTTTGTAGCTGCCCCTTCGACGGCGAGGATGGTGTGGAGCTTCGCTGTTCGGCACTTCCGCGCGTTCGGTTTCGTTTGTGTTGTTTGCGTCCGCAACGACTTCCTCATTTACGTTAGCTGGTGTAACAAATCTTCGATTATTTCACCTGAATCGCTCTCTGGATGCTGCTGGCACAAACTAGCGAGTATCTTCAAAGCATTTGCCGTATCTTTGCCTCGATGTTTTGCCGAATGTTCGTGAAAAACTTTGCGAGGAACAAAATCGCAACGCTATTCTGCGTTCGAAGCTAATAAGTTGCAGCGTCGTATAATAAATAATTTCGCCGATAAACATTGCCGTGGTACAAATGAAAACAACCGCAAAATTGTAATTTTTGTGATTTAGGTTACAACAATCCGTTTTTTTTTTAAGTGTTAAAGCAAACTACATAAGTGTTAAATTCAAGTGCAAAAGTGTTAAATCCAAATGCAAACGTGTTAAATCAAAGTACAAAAGTGTTAAATCCAAATGCAAAAGCGTTAAACCAAAGTCCAAAACCTGTAAAAGATTCAAAAGGGGGCATCCAAAAACCACGTGGCCTTTTTTTTAACCATTTTTT
>JAHWFP010168282.1:0-10381 GCA_023313725.1 Lithobius niger | reverse complement strand
TCCGACGCGGACAAGTAAAGCCGAAAGCACCATCCCCCTGATGTCGACTAAAACAGAAAAGCCCACGGTGAAAATACCACACCAGAGCTTTTTGCTTCAGTAATGGTCGCCGACAAACAAACCATAGATCTATATCCCACTTAGAGGAAGCAGTTTCGCTTTCATTCTTATTATGCCCATATTGGGGAAATGACGTCACCTTCGTTTATCATCGGATTTTTACGGAAACACGAAGTTGCTTCTCGGAACGTTCGTGGTGGATATACCCAAATTACGGCAAGGAAGTCACTGTCGTGAATTGTCGGACTTTTACGGAAACACGAAGAAGCTTTTCGGTCAGGGCACGTTTGACGTGTTGTATCAGCGGTAAAATGTCATTTAGGCCTAACACGAAGCACCTGCGCCGAAGCAAACGAAATTACATGTTGGTTGAAGAAATGGGATGGGGGTTAGTCTCGCTACGCCAAACAGAGGTAAACATTGTTAAGATTAGTTCAAGCTAATCTCGACAAACTAATCTTGATATCGTAAACATCGTAAAAACTAAACATCGTAAATCAAAATTTTACATCGAAAATCGAAATGGAAACCGCAAAACGAAATTAGGCTAATTTGGACAATCGTTTTGCGGAAGGAAAACAAAAATTCTCAAACCGAATCCCACTCGTGCTTCTATGAAATGTATAACTTGTGCGTTTTAGGATCCCCGCTCACACGGCGGCCAGGTCACTGCGGCCAATGAGAATGCTTACGGTGTATGTAACAACGCGCACGTGGCTGCGGCGGCCAGACAATCGCCGCAGCCGCTGGGATCACGACCGGCGTGCAGGCGACAACAGGGCGAACGTAATTTCTCCGTGTTCATTTTTTAACCACGTGATCGAGAATTATCAATGAAAAACAGACGTGGCCGTACAGCACGTCGCCGTGTTTTTTGGCCACGACAGCCACTGGCCGCACGGCCTGGTTGCCCAGTGCGCGGGAGCCCTTAGCACTCAACTCCTTTCCAACAAATTTCCCTCGATCTTTGGTCTCGGGAAATTAAATCTAGAAAGGTGTTTCGTGCTAAAACACTCAAATTTCATAAGAGAACTCCGGGTTTTATAGCCGATAATCTGATTGTTTGTTTCAGTGATGTTTTGAAAGTCTGCTACCCTGTAATAGACTGGGCAAAAACGACGACTCTTTCTGGAAAAGAGGCAAATTTTATTCTTTTAACTGTGTAAATAATAATAATCATGGTATGCCCTACCTTTTAGATTTCCCAACCAAATCTATAATACCTTGGACAAGTTATTCAGCTAACCCCATGGGGTTTTATATGATGTCACTATTATGTCCGACTGCAATTTTCCGTCGGTTTTTCTGTTGCTTGTTTGGCGAATCATCGGAGGATCGTAGAAGATTGGAAGATTTCTTTTTCCTGGAACTGATTTTCTATTGCCGCACGATTTATTGGTCACGGCGGGAGGTAAACTCTGTTCTCAAAGGCCGGTATGTGTGTGCAGTGTGGGACCCTTTCGGCGATATTTTCCATAACATTTACTGATCAGTGGTGTTGGCGTCGAGAACGAAAGGAAGAAAACCGCAAGCCCAGGAACGCTGAAAAGAAATTGTGCAACAAGGAAACGAAAGAATATCGTCGTAATAGAATTTCGCTGCCAGGTGCAAAATTTAGCAAAATATAACTGCTCACGCCCCGAGGAATTTTCATCGATTTATCAGGCAACGATTGAGTCATAAACATGTAATTTTCCCATATTCTTGTGAATGAGTAAGCCTGAAACTGCTGTTGCTAAGGAAAAGAATTTATCAAACGCATCACATCAGTGTGTACTGAACAAGACATAAATCGATGGAAATAAAATTGAGGAAAATTGGATATTAGCCAACAGCGAAATAATGCACTAGAAATAACATAGTTCAATAAGCCACCTTTATGCACTTACGTTTCGTCGGAGTGGCATGACCCAGATTCGAACCGGCTACCCAGTTCGCCCCATCATCACTTGCATAGCGCCTTAATCGCTATGGCCACATCCTCCATTGGCATAAAGATAACTCACTGAACCCGTTATTACAATGGAGAGGGAAGCCTTGCGCCCTGTAAGTGTATGATTTGTCTTCCCTCTCCGTTGTCAACGGCTGAGTGAATTTCGGTCGAATGGAGCCCTGGTCACGGTTGTGACCTTAATAACGGGTTCAGTAAGTTATCTTTACGCCAGTGGAGGATGTGGCCATAGCGATTAAGACGCTATGAAAGTGATCTGGGGGCGAACTGGGTAGCTGGTTCGAATCCGGGTCATGCCACTCCGACGAAACGTAAGTGCATAAAGGTGGCTTACTGAACTACGTTATTTCTAGTGTATGATTTTCACTGTTGGCTAATTTCCAATTTTCCTTAATACTGAACAAGACGGCAACCAGCCGCCAATAACAACTTAAACAATGACGCGCCAGTTAACTGACATACAAGTCAAACAAAAACGTCTAGTGTGCTGTAAAAAAAAAAAAAAGAGTTGATCGAAGTTTCGATTTACTTGTTAAAAGGGACACAGATGAACATTTCTGAGTTTTAATTTAAATAATTAGATGTAGATGTGTGTAAATAATGAGATGTGGTCATCATGGCTGAGCGGTGAGAGAGCTCAGCCTGGTTGCTGGAGGTTTGTGGATCTGGTCGAACCCTTAAGTCCCCGCCAGGCCTGCCGGCCAGGGTAGCATGTGAGGCTACCATGCTCCTTCAGCGGCTATGGGATGTATTCTGGCTAATTACTAATGTTTACGTTTTGTACGCTTAGATTTCAAAGTAAAGGATATTTACCGTTCCAATATCCTTGCAAATTTTCGACAGTCAGGTTTTCTGGAGTTGGACGGGCTCAGAACGACTGCCTTCATCAAGCTGCCACATCACCGCTTTCTTCGTCGTGAACGTTCGTCCTAAGCGTACAAAATCTAAGCGTACAAAACGTAAACATGGATTCGAATTTTCAAAGTAAGCGATGTGACATTTTTAAATTAGCTAATTACTAATTATGGACAATCTTTTGGCCCCGGGCTGGCACCTCCCTATACCAGATATTTCTTCTTCTCTAAAAATACGGTAATGTTCAAAATTGAGCCGGTTCAGTCATACAAGCATTAGTGGCTTCGGCTGACTTAAGGCCCGTCAAAAATTCTACAAAAAAAAATAAAAGAAGTGAAAAAATTGCATCTGTTGAAGTACTGTTGTGCGTTATGAATTTAAAATATTTTTGAAAGCACGCAGTAGCACTTAACTAGAAGCAATTTCCTCAATTGATCCGCTTGCTATTAATAGCTATTAAAAATCAGAAATGTTCATCCTTGTCTCTTTTCACAAGTAAAGTGAAACTTAATTCATACTTTTTTTTTTTTTACGGCACACTTGACGTTTTTGTTTGTAATCCGTGTACCTTTCTTAGCATTTCTTTATTATTGCCGTTTGCTGGCGTTTGCTGATTGGCATTGTTCCCTAATTACAATGTTTAAAACAATATAAAACAATAAAACTGATCGTTCCGTGTCCTATAACTTATAGTGTTACTTGTTGGTAGGTATTGTAATTTTGTTTTGGAGTGGGCGCATGGCTTAGGGCCAGGGCTCACAATAAAAATGCAATGCTCCTATAACTTCGGAATGGCTCGACCAATTGAAAAAGTGGTATCTTAGAGAATGAAGGACAACGAAATTTTTGGCTTAAATCATGTTTCAGATTTTAGGTAGGTACAGTAGTTATTTTCTGAAACGGTGGCTGATAACAACAAGACAAAGAAGAACAACAACAAATAAACAGTTTTCACATTTACGTGTGACTGTCTAATTTTACTCCTGCACAGAATTACATAATTTTTGGTATAAATATATCTTCCATTCCATACTTATCGACTATCTGGCCAAGTTTGGTCGAAAAATATTGAACGTATAGTATATTGTCTTAGCTTTCCTGGAGGGTGGACTTCAATCATATATCTATGTGGCGATTTCAATGAATGATGTTCTTTTAAAATGCATTACAAAAAAAAACGAATGCTGTGGGTCTGCAGGGCCAGATGAATTTTGGTCATACTGTGACGGGAAAAAAGTAGACAGCAATTGAATTTCGATCCACAAGTCTCATGCTGAAATACTACAAAATATCTGAATTGCCTCTAGGGTTATGAGCAATTCAAAAGGTTTACAGTCTACGAATGTGCATTTACTTCTCCACAGAAGACAAACGAGTCAGCAAACCTCCCATGTACCCACAGTTCGTGCCCTTGGCGGACACGTCAAGAAAATAAATATCAGTAGTGGCATAAAGGATGACCTGTAGAAAACGACAGCGTGTCCATGATAACATTACGCATGCTCCATCTCAGTCTCGTTCTGTGGTTCACGACCTCGTTCAGCCAAATATGGAACGAGTGGTCGTAACTAATTTCAGGAATAACTCTCATTAAAAAACGCTGTCTATACGTTGTGACCGTTGTTGGGAAAATACCACTTGTGCTACGCTTGATAGAGGGTCCAGGCAACTCCCTGCAACAGCCTTGAACGACCTTGATGCGAGGAAGAAATTACATCTGCAATCCAAGGCCGACTGAGATAGAAATCGTTTGTCACGCTTCAACGCCAGTTCACGCGCGGGCCCGAAAATTGACATCTTTTAGCATTGCTTTGTTAAAATAAGATTTTGTCGATGATGTTGGTGTAGTGTAGTGTATTAAGACTATCAATACTGCAAGGTGGCCTGGAGATTAGCACGTACGACTATCCCAAGGGTCTCAAGTACGAGCCTGACCGTAGCCATTCCAGACATTTTCGGGACGAGATGAGCCCTGTAAGGCCTTGCTCATGTCGAGTGTGGCATGTAAAAGATCCTAGACATTGCCGATTGGAATTACCTAGCAAAATTGCCCCTCTCCCCTACTGGTACCATCAAACCTCCCCTTCTGGTGCTGGGAGCGTATCAAACCTCGACAGTATTAAGATTCTGTTCCAGCTTATGGTGGCTTACAGTGCCCAGATCAGTGGCGCATCCAGAGGGGTGCAAAGGGGGGCACTTGCCCCTCCCAAGATCTGAGATTAACATTAAAACTGGGCAACTTTAAGAACCTCGATTTTTTTCTACTGTTATAAGAAGGCCCCTCTTTCTCGCCTCAAGAAGGGTAACGATGGTTTGTATTAAAATGCTCTCAAAAACCCCAAATTCGTTCTCGACCCCCAGTGTTTCTTCTCATGCCCCCTCCCCCCCCCCCCCATCCCCCGTACTACGAAAAATTATTTACATCGAAGCTGAACAAATAAGTAAGGAATTTTCTGCCATTACGAAAATTTCTTAAATTAAGCTTCTTCACTGCATGGAAAATCACTGAAACTGTTAAAAATGCGTACTTTCGGGCCTATTTTCACATTTTTTTGCCCACTCCAAACAAAATTCCTGGACTTTTGGATCCATTTTCATATATATATATTTTTTTGCCCCCTCCAAACAAAATTGCTGGATGCGCCACTGGCCCAGATCTGTGGCTTTTTGTACTACAGATACAGCCAGCCACATTTTAAAGTCTTGGTTCGTATGTGGTAATACCTCAGTTGGAAAATCAGTTGGTACGTAAATTTAAGGTGGTAACTGAATTTAATTTTTTGGGTTTAATGGTCGAATGCTTCCTTTCCACGCGGGCAGCCTGGGTTCGATTCCCTGATGGACCAAAGTTATACCGGGATTGGGGATGTCATTCTGGCGTAATGGGGTGACCTAGAATTCGATCTATGCTTGTGGATAAGTGATGAGTGGACGATAAGGATGACTGAGACCGTTTCTTCTTAATTGCCCTTATCTTTAATCCTGGTACTTTTTTTTTTAACTACCATGGTAGTTGGGTCGGTCGTGGGTTTCGAACCAGAATTCTCTTGGTTTGTATGAGGGGATGCTGACCACTGGACTGCCACTGCTCGCTTTACTCGGGGTCCCCAAGTCTCACAAAGCTCGTGCTGTGTCTTGGACTCGTGTTTTTTGACTGAGAAATGGACACCATGCGATTGAGGGTTAATTGTTCAGGATTAGATGGAAAATATTATGCTCACCACTAATACAAGAATAGCCGTCTAATCGCAGCTTTTACATGTATAAGGGATGAATTGTGAGAGTTTGGAGTTATGACGTTGCTTAAATCGGTTCTCAGGGAAAGTTGGGAGAAAGGAATTCTAGTCAGATAAGCCGAAATAAATGTTACGTACAGTGGTCGAAGCATAAACGGCAATGGGGAAGTATGGAGGCTCACGACGCTGTAAATTGGGCTAAACAAAAGGTTGTCATGGTGATGATGTATTGTTGTACATCGTGATCTTTTATCAATTGTTCAACTTTGACAATAACGTCTGGCAGATTGCAGTGAGGCATCCAAGGCCCACAGAGATTCAGCTAGAAGAGAGAGGCTGTCAAACGAAGGTCCATGGATGACGGCGCTTTGGCGGTAATGCTGCGGATGTGGGATGGATCTCTACAACGGTTTAAAGTTTTTTTTTTAAATACATTTTAAATACATTTTAAATACATTTTAAATTCATTAAAAGAGTTAAGTGTAGTAGCAAACACAACATGATTAGGAAGTGCATTCCAGGACATCACGACCCGCACGAAGAAAAAACGATGACGGATGTGGCCTGTGGAGATATTCCTCCGAATCTTGAAGAGATGATCCCTGGTGTTGGAGGTCGACGGTGTTAAGATTTGGTAGTTAGCATAAGTCAGCTCTGAGGATTTATGAGTCGACAGAGGCAAGAGAAAGTTGCTTTAGAATTTTCCGATGCGGGTGGGATTTAAGTGGCAAGCATTACTTAGTAATATGATGCTGACAAGTCTCCAAGCTTATAAGAAAAGCATAACTTAGGTGTGAAATTTGAGAGCAATAATCCAGTACTGATCGAAGGTAAACTTTGTGGAGCATACAAAATAAACAAAGTTTTACTTCGGAGAAACCCTTTTTTTTTAAATAAAATAAGCTTTTCTGAAAACTTTGGAAATAATATAGTCGGTATTGGAGTGAAGTTTGAGGGAAGTGTAAACCAAAAAGCTGAGATCATAATGACGGGTTTTGGGGGTAATACTGAGTGCTGCCGTTAAGATGGTAAATAGCGTGTCGTTTATTATGCCCAATATTCAGAATCACATGTTTTCAGGGTTCAGAAGGACTTCGTTTTCAGACGGCCAATCTGAAATTACGGCAATATCCTTTTGGCAGATCGGGTGTTGGGTGGAGGGCGAAAGCAGCTTTAAATCATCGGCATAACTCCGATGGAAGGAGCTGATATAAGAAGGAAGGTCACCGAGGAAAAGGTTAAAAAGGAGCGGCCCCAAAACTGATCTCTGTGGGACCCCGGGAGTAACTATGACCCAGTTGCACGAGTGCCTACGAAGGGACACACGTTGACGTCTGTTAAAAAGATAAGAGCTGATCCAGTCAATAAGGGGATGAGGAAGGTTGAGGACCATTTGGAGCAAGTTGGTATGCGAAACAGGATCAACAGCTTTTTTTTAAATTAAAAAAAAACTAGTCACAGGAGATGTCTTTAGCAAGTTTGTTTGATAAGATCGCCCTGGGAGGAATCCGTGTTGGTTAGCAAAAAACAATTTTGAGCTGCTCACAAGCATTCCAATGAAGCATTTGTGAATTTTGGCAGTGACACGGAGTAAATTAATTACTTGGCAATTTTAAAAATCATGGGATGAGCCCTTCTTAAGAACTGGGGTGACAACATCTTTCCAGCGTGAAGGAAAAAAAAAAGTGCAAGAGACAAATGAATTTCGAAAAACTAAAAATAAGGGGTGGCAAGAGAAGATGCACAGTTTTGAAGGAAAACTGGTGACACGCCATCAGGACCACAAGAGCAATCATATGTTAAAATGAGAAAGGCGCGTTTAACGTCAGTAATCTGGACGGGAACAGAGATGGATGGAGCAAGAAGGAGGGGAAGGGATGGAAGTCAATACGACGGTGAGGCAAAGTAGGAATTAAACTCCATTGCGATGTCGAAATCATTTTGTAAAATGACCCTGTCAGGTATCCTAAGGCAGCTAGCAAGTGTGGTCTTCTTGTTTCGATTAATATAGGCTGAAAGGGTCTTGGGATTATATTTTGCTTTGCAGGTGAGGGATTCCTCAAAGTTACAGCGAGCAAATCGGCGGCCGGAAACTGCTTCATTTACATGAGGTTGTGACGACTCGGAGAGTGGACGATTGAATTCAAGACAAAAGCTCAAGCCCAATTCACTCCTTACTGCATAGCTAGGGGTTCTGTACACAGAGTATCACATATTAGGCACTGGTCCAGGTTGCAGTCATTCCAGTCCTAGGAGTAAGCAGAGAGACAACCTTTCGGATTGCCCCTCCAGCACCAACTAGCCTCTCAGTTGTTCCCCCTGCAGTATTTATACTCCGGAGACCAATGAAGATTTGCCTAAGGCATTACGTTACGCGACTGGCTAACAGGTGCAATCCGGTCCCAACTGGTTGAGCAGTGGGGCTGGCTTGCTACCCAGCTGTTGGCCCTCGGCCAAGTTCTGCTGTTGGGCAGAGGTTGGCGGGGTGCACAAGCAGATCTATGTAACAGCAAGGCGCACCATAAGTGTTGACTCGTGTTGCGTCCTGCTATACGTAAATAGCCGGTTACATGGTTTTAAAAACGACATGATTTGCAGGAGTGGAGGTTTTGACGTAAACGGCAGTAGGCACGTTTTGCTCTGTTCATCAGTTTTCTGATATTTGATCGAGCTAAGGTGGATGTTTTCTGCATTAGGTTTAGACAATGGAGTGAAAGTACTTAGGAGGTTATGAAGGAAGTCTACAAGAATTTCTAATTGGGTATGCATGTCCCAACCTTCAAGATCGGTGGGTCAGTCGCTGCAGTTGGTTACATCATTGAGGGGTAAGTAACCGGCTTTCCTGAAGTTAGGTATGGATGGGCCTGAAAAGTTCGCATAATAATCATTGTATTAGCCTCGAGAAGAAGAACATCATGGTCACATTATGTTGTCCAAATGTGTGTGTATGTGTATGTGTGTGGTGGTGGGGGATTTGGCATGAGTGACGTGGGAGGCTTGAATGCTAGACGAAGTAATGACCAATTCTAACAGGCTGGAGTTTTGTCTGTGTCTAGTAGATCTGTTAACGTGTTGCTGAAGGTCATTTTCTTGGAGAAACTCGAAGAATTCACAGGTGGCGCTTTGATCAGACCGTGAAGTTTGAGACGTAGAAGAGTTAACGGTGGGGAAAATTACAATCCTGGGAGGATGGTAGGGGCGGTTGAGGAAGATAAAATAAAATCACTACGGGAGGCCAGAAGGTCTGGCAACTGTTTTGCAGAGGAATTTTAGGTATCCTGTAGCAGCATCCGATTTGAAGTTGACGGTTACCACTAAGATGGAATCCACACTGGGTGAAGTCTCACTCACGAAGAGTGTCTTTGTAGATTCCAATAATGGTAGAAGGAATGTTTGATTTGACATAAATTGCAGCACCACGATGATGAACAGGCTCCCTGTCGCAGCGGTAAAGAGTAAAGCCCAAAATAGGCAAAGAGTTAAAACCAGTGAGGCGAGGTTCTGTATTTCATGCGACATCTGGGTTTTACGTGGCAACGAGAGTTTTCACTCCGTCTAGTTTGTTTCAAATCCCCGTAGCGTCGAATAACATAAAAGTGGGAGAAATGGGAAATCTTAGCAGAGAGGCCCTAAAGTGGGAACCATGTGTCGCACTGGGTCTCCTGGGTAGTCATCCCCAGTGCGAGCTCGCTCCACTGTTCGGGCCAATAACTCACACTCACACAGTCTTGCCAGGGATACTCGACTCTATTCCTGCACAGAGCCAAGATGGTTATAGCACTATACTCTGCTGCGGATCGGTCAACCTGTCTTCCCTACCTCCCGTGTCCTGCCTAGCCGCTGCCATCACCTCTGTCGCGCGTCCGACCTGCTCGGCTCGAACTCTTGGCGGCAATGTGCATAGAGTTAGATATATTATATTGTTACACCAGAGAGGGAACATTCGCTTCAAATCCTGTCCGTGCGTAATCACCGCCGCCAGGAAACAGGTTGGCGCCACCGTCGATTTGAGAAAGATTTCGTTCGGAGTAGAGGTGTGCGCCACCAACAGTCAAATCAAACGCAACTTACGCCGCCACCAGCAGATTGGGACTCTGTCATCGCTTTTACGTGTTAGTTAGTGTCAAGCTGAGTTACAAAAGATGAAGTACAAATTTATTTATGCTTACGAAATAACTGAACTACTTGGAACTTGAAACAAAATTTGACAAATTGGAAACATTATGGTTCAATGTGGTGTGCTTGCTCTACATGCTAAAAATGAAATAAAATCAAGTTG
>JAHWFP010168271.1:0-14294 GCA_023313725.1 Lithobius niger | reverse complement strand
CCAGATCGTAAAAATCGTGGGTGAGCCCAACAGCTTCACCTATGGCAAGAGCGCCCTAACAATGTCTCTAGATGTCTAGGATGTCTTGGACGTCTAGAGGCAACCAATAAAGCTTGAAATGGAGGGCCCGATCATCGTGAAGGTCACGAATTGCTGTCTTGTGATCACCAAGTAATAGGCCATATTTTCACCAAACACTAGGCTTCCTGGTCTGCAAAAAGGACTTGGAATGCGTTGCCCGCCCGCTGCAGATGTCCAATTCCTGTAACTCGCCACAGATCCACCAGGGGGAGCCAAAGCATCCCTGATGTCCTGAATAAAATATGGGCGCCCTGTCTGGTCCGCTCTATAATGAGAAAAGATCAATGGAGAGGTTTGCCAAACACCCTTCATACAGTCTCTGGAGTTATGCTAAATCTCGGGGCACGTCTTTATACCCAGGTCATATGAGGAATCAGCTGGTGCATTCATGTCGTCATCATCCACCTGGCGACCCGGCGAAACCACTGCTTCCACGTGTGACACCCTAGCAACTGCGTTACCCCCAAGAGTCTGTTGATTTCGTTTGACAACGACGGTACACACCTTCACTGACTGACCTCTCAGGCCCACACCATGATTCCCTTCACTCGTCAGTTCGTCAACAACTATTACGAAATAAAAAAGCCATTCCATTGTTTCTGGCTTAGTTCGATTTGAAACCATACGCTTTTAGCTGAAACACGCATTATTTCAATTCAATTCACTTTATTATCCGGAGCCTTAACCCGCGGTCGCACGCTCCAAACAAACTACAACAACAATCAACAGTTTAGACGAAAGTTTGAAATCCATAGTACGTGCACCAAGAATTGTTGTACTGGGGCACGTGGCTGCGGGCCAATGCCTCTCATAAACTTCTCACCCGTTTTGAAGCTCTCGAAGGGTTTCAAAGGGTTTAACGAGCGTTAACCACTCCTGGTCATCTGCCCGAAGCTCTCAGTCTTCTTATAACAATACAGCACGACGGGATCGCAACAATGAACGAAGACGAGGCGTGCTGGGATCCAAGGCGGATGGCTGGTATCCTGGATCCCAGCCCCCCGTTTGTGTTAAATGAAAAGCGGAAGAAAACAAACAAATGTAATAAATTTACTGAAACAAATAAATAAACAAAACATAAAAAAGCAATTTTCAACAATTTACGTTACTCATAACATTGCAACCACTGCTTTACAAACGTTGGTTTCCATTAAATGACAAAAAGGAATAAAGCAACTGAATATGGGACAATTTTTGAAAACACCACCACCTCATACGTCAAAAAAATCGTTCAAGAATTCATGTCAATTGCAACCGCTTTAAAAATTAAACGTTGCTCTTTTTGTTGCGTGTAGCATTGCGTCTTAACGAATATTCTATCCAATCTTTCTTCCGCTAAACGCAACAATGTATTCCACTCGCACGCACTTGCGCTCAACAATGTACGTCGGACTGATAGCTTCAAAACGGGTGGGAAGATGGATATCGCCCGCTTTCCTCATGCCGGAATCCAACAATGGCTCGGGCGCTGCCAAATTTCCAACAATGGCTCGCCCACTGCCAAGTCCGGGGATCAAACAATGTCGAGGGCGAGCGCTTGTTAGATCCCAGAACTCGGAAAGTGGGCGATATCCTATACAAATCAAATCAAATCAAAGACACCGTAGCATGTGGGCTGTTAGACTCCTGTAAATGTAATCCACCCAAAACCAAAACTGGTAGAAAAACCCTCCAAGTTTCCAAAAACGGTCGGCCTTTGAAGATAGTGATATCATTCAACCAGGGAAAGGCCGCCAAGGTCAATCTTATTAGCCAAGGTAATTGTGCCGACCAATAGTTCGAAAGTTAAATGAAATCTTCAAGTTTTCATTTAACGTCCAAAGTTTTATCTTGCGATTATCTTGCGATTATCTTGGCTAATACGATTGACCTTGGCGGCATTTCCCTGGTGGAATGATATCACTACCTTCAAAGGCCGACCGTTTTTGGAAACATGGCGAGTTTTTCTACCAGTTTTGGTTTTGGGTGGATATCAAAGTTTTCATAGGACTGTGAACATACATTAGGTTACACCGTCTGTTTAAGATGCTTCAGTCCCATTTTTGCACACACTGGCTAACAATCGCTGATTTCGTTTGCTTCGCTCACTCAATCAGCGCATCTCCTTCAGTTGTTTTGTTTATCTCTGCACCTTTCCCTTAATTTTTCAAGATTTCGTTCACATTTAGTCATGCAGAAACCCCCGAAGGTTGCTATTACTAAAACAGCAGAACGCGAAGCATTTTATTTTTGGTTTATTAACAAAAAACCCATTAGCTCGTAGATGCTCCTATTGTTGCGTAACCATCATCTAACGTGCGTCCCTTTATTCTTACGCAATCCACGGCAACGTTAATGTTT
This sequence comes from Lithobius niger, assembly GCA_023313725.1. Classification (NCBI taxonomy): domain Eukaryota; kingdom Metazoa; phylum Arthropoda; class Chilopoda; order Lithobiomorpha; family Lithobiidae; genus Lithobius; species Lithobius niger. The sequence continues at coordinate 11,873 of JAHWFP010168271.1, read as the reverse complement.
CTTTATTTTGTCCTTCGTTACAGTCAGTTTTTAGTTCGTCCAGAGTTTTCCAATAAATCTAAGGACCAGTCTTGATTGTTCAAGCCATTGTTGCTTAAAATCAATCGGTTGCAACTTGGAAAAGAATCGAAATTTAAATACGCTGGTGGCGAATTTCAAAACTCCCACCATTTGTCCTGACCCCATACAACCCCCAAACCAACAGAAGAACCATGCTCAGATCATCATGCATCCGTGCAAAAGTTCAGCTTCGTAGGTCTTCTCAATTTTGCGCTAGCCATTTGCAAAGAGTCTATGGGATTTCACATGGGCCCAGCGTTACTAACTAGTTACTAGTTACTTGCTAGCTAGTCAGTAACATAAAAAACAACGTTATTGACGTATCTTTCTCTCTATGAATGGTGGACACTCAGCCTTTTAACTTTCATTTTTTCTTTATCCCTGCACCTTCCCCTTACATTTACCACAATTTGGAAGATTTCTGTCACAATGGGATTTATCCTCAATATGCCAAAATATGCTTTTAGTTGCTTACAGTTAACAGACACATGTCTGCTAGTGAGGCCGACTTTTTATCAATTTGAATTTGAATTTATTCTACAGAGCCGTGACCCGTAGTCATATGCCCTGATACAACAACTAAAACTACAATCTTTCACAATACTCAACTGTTCACCATCACCCCATTCTTAAAAGTCCAAAGCACAAAGTACCTCCAACCGACCAATATAGCAAAACACACAGAACCAAGATTACCACATTGAACAAAGATCCGGTAGAAACAGATGTTAGGAAGATCACTTGATAAACCGAGCTAGACAAAACCCCCGTAGCCTTAACAAACGCGGCTACCGCGCAGAGACGCCGAACACATTCCCTACCTCCAATCAGAGACAGAAGATAAGGTACGCTAGGATGTGTCTGCATCCACCTAGCAATAATATACCTTTGGGCAAAATATTTTCTACAGGAGTACAAAAAGTGATCGACCGTCTCCGCGCATTGATACAATGTGCAGTCTGGCGACCCCTCCCACCCCAGCCTATAGTTATGGGCACGAAGCAAAGCATGTCCTGTCCGTAGTCTGGACAGAACTCGCGCTGACTTCAGGGAGAAATAGTTCAAAACAGAGTCAAAACTGCAGACTGGCTGCAACTGAAAAAAGAAGCGTCCCGTTCCCGCAGTACGCCACTCCTCATTACACTCCACTCGAAAACCCTCACGTATTATAGCTTTCCTCGCCCTAGCCTACAACGTGAGGGACACCTCCGAAGAAGCAACATCCCAAACACTCTTAGCTAGCCCATCTGCCTGGACATTGCCCTGTATACCCACATGGCCTTTGACCCACCTCAGAACCACCACACCAGATCGCAGTGCTGCCCACAACTTCGAGCAGATAGAAAAGATCAATGGATCACTCACATTGAGTACCTCAACCGAGCTCCGGATTCTACTTGCTGCTGATCTTGAGTCAGAATGAATCGTAAACAAAAACAATATTAACAACCCCTATTTCACCCTCCCAGACTCCATGCCTGTAGGACGCGTCACAGTAAACGTCGCAATCAGTGCTCCTTGGTACAAACTGCCTCTACCAAGAGTGAACACCAAGACCATGGGCTAACGGGATTGGCCACTCCCACCGTGAGCGGGAGATTCCTACTCGCATTCAGCAGCAATGTCACTCCAAGTCCAGCTACACCAAGCGCCTCTCTGGTCCTTGGAATGACTCCAGCATAATCAAATAGAATTCTACCAACAGTATCTGCTTCTCCTCTAGCCATGTTCACGCGACAATGCAGTGGTGGTTCCGTACTCTCGACCCAACCAGCCTGGACGGACGTGGAAACCAGACATCCAGTCACAATCCGCAAACAACCATTCACGGCGACCTGAAGCAACCTCTCGTGCTTCTGGGTGCCACACAAAAATGGCAGGTGGTAATCCAGAAGCGACTGAACAAAGGTCCTGTATACGGAAAGAAGGATCCCCTCTGCACGCCTTTGACATACGATAAGACCCTAAGAATCGCCGTTCGCGCACGAACCTTCATGTTCAAACCCTTCACATGAGCAGTTCAGTCTAGGCGCTCATCCAAGATCACCCCCAGGTACTTAACCTTGGGTTTCTGGGTAACAGTAGCACCACCAACCGAAACTGTCAGCGGGGCTCTCGGTCTGACAGCAGACCGGTTGAAGACAACTAGTTCCGTCTTGGATGGGGCTAGCAACAACCCACGTTCACCCAAACGGTCAGAAATATCACACAGAGCCTGCTGAGCCTTAGAAAGACATTCATAGACATCATTATCGGCCAGCCACAAGGCAATGTCGTCTGCATAGCAGACATCATTAACGGTTTCACCTAGGCTCAAGAGAACCTCATTAATCACAACAGCAAACAGGGTTGGACTCAAGCAACTTCCTTGCGGAAGGCCCCGGCCAGAACTGGCTTCAGCCAACCAACACCCATTGACTCTGGTGACAAATTTCCGGATACCCAGAAGTGCAAGGATAGCTTCGAGAAGCTTGTTGCCGATACCCATCTTGCCAAGAGCAGCCCGGACCCAGTCAATACTGACCGTGTCGTAGGCTGCTTTAATGTCCAGGAAGAGCGCTACAACCACAAATCCGTGAGCTTAAGCTTCCCTGATTCAGACAGAAGGTAAAGAATGGCATCTTGAGCACTCCTATGTGCACGGTAACCAAATTGGGTTGGAGCAAGACACCCATGAAACTCCAGATGCTACGACAGTCGCTTGATTAGCATCCGTTCATATATTTTCCGGAGACAAGATAATAGTGCGATCGGGCGGTAATTGACAAGGCTAGAGCGAGCACTGCCCGTCTTGTGCACTGGGACTAAGACAGTGAACAACCACGACTGTGGAACAACACCTCCATCAAGGAGAGCCTGGAAAAGACAAATAAATTCCGTGATAGCGTCAGCAGATAGCCCACGCAGACTCTCATAAGCAACACCATCCACTCCGGCAGCACTAGAGGATTTGCACTTAGCCAGGGCAGCAACAAACTCAGACAACTCCCATGGCTGATCTGTGGACAAACAGACTCCGTCGCTCGAAAAACTGGGAGGTGTAGTGCCAGAGGGCAAATCATACACACTTGCGAAGCGTTGATTGAACGCATTCGCCATGTCCTCACCTCGGACGATAGACTGATCAGAAGTCCCAGATCCATAGACCCAGGTCAGTGTTGACCTGCCATCCTGATGATTCAAAATCCGCCATGCCCGACCGAGCGACGCAGCCGAAGATAGAAGGCCACAAAGTCGTTCTGGGTAAGCCTTCTTCTCAGCCCTAATCAGAAAGGCAGTCTCACGAGCCATATCACGATACACCAACCACCGTTCCTCACTCGGATGCCGTTTCCATTGGCGATAGGCCTTGCGCCTGTCACGGACCGCATTCGTGCACACCGCAGTCCACCAGACAGGGAAGACTTTCACAGGGGGGGGAAAGGCCTTGCTTTGCGGCGTTGTACAACATGGTCATGAATCCACCCTTGGAAGATGCCATTATTAATGCGTGGTCTGTGTTGCAAATTACCACCACCTAGAATCGGACGACCTACAGGGCGGAGAATCACAGGAAAGTGATCGCTGCCCCGTAGATCGTCAGAAACGCTGAACACAAAAAGACCTGCTAACTCCGGAGAGCACAAAAACAAGTCCAAAACCGACTCTTGTACAACCCCTCCCTGCCATCTGGTAAAGGTGGGACTACTGTCATGGATAATAGCCAGATTCATGGCATCAATAACTTGGGCTAATTTTCGCCCCTTAGTATCAACACGTTCCGACCCCCAATTGTGATGCCATGCGCATTGAAATCACCACCGAAAATGCATGGTGACGTAAACTGCCCAAACCAAACCGTCCAGTCTTGCGCAGACAAATTTCCCGTCGCATGCACAAATACTAACGTAACCCAGTGCGCTAACATCCAAACCTTCACTGCACATGCGTCAATACCCAGAAAACCGACTGTCACCGGACATGCAACATAAGGCACAGACCATTTAATGAATATACCGACTTTCAAACCAGAAAAAACAAAATCACAATTAAGTGGCGAACCATCAAATCCATTCATGTTGGACGCCTCTTGAACACCCAATAAATCTGCAAACTCCAAGAGCTTTTCGGCCTCTTCCAGCTTGTTACGAAGACCCCGCACGTTCCACGCTGCTATGGACGGGATAATCGCTAAGAATGCTGCACCTCAAGTGATCTCCCCCCCCCCCCACCTGTCTCCCGGACAGCCTGACTCTCCTCTGACTCACCCAGACTGACCAGAATACTCAATGGTACACTCACTTGGCTATCAACACAACTCACTGATTCACACACTGGAGGACACTGAACACTAACACCTGTCGCACTTTCACACCGGTCCCTCGCATGTGCAGATGACTCTAGATCGCTCCTGGCTGGTTCATTCTGTGTCTCCAAACTCGTAACCACTTCTCGTCATCACCAAATCTTCATGCTGGTCAGGGGGTGGCAAAACCTTGCCACTTCTCCGCCGCTTAGCAGGTGGAGTTACCAACCATCTTCCATCACTTTCCTCCTTTGACACTTTATTTCCTTCAACAGCTCTTCCCTGATCTCCACATCAGGGTTAGCGGTCGTTGCTTCAATATTCAACGAAGGGGCCCCGGTAGTGCTGGTACTCAGCCCCGGGTGCACAACCCCCGACTCCCTTGGTAGTCGCTCCCCACCAGGTCCATAGTCACAAACTACCGCTGCACCTGACGCAACGCTGTTCAAGGACTTTTCCCACCAAGCAGCACGTAAGTGCTCACAGAGGTCTTTCGGGACGCGGTACTCACCGCAGGATGTGCACTCAAGACTGTCGCACGTGGATCTAAAACGGCCGTGCCTTTTGCAGCGCAGGCACTGTCCGGTATAACAAGCAGTGATAGTACACTCTTACTAGAAGAATATCCGGAACGTCTGCTATTGTCGCCGATTCACGAAGTTTGAAAGACACAATGCGAACATTAGTTGCACCCACTGGTTTCCCACGAACTATCAACTGTTCAAACGCATGCTGGTCAAGCGTGCCAAAGTCACTTATTGCCTTTGCAACATCACCAACAGTAATTGCATGTGGCAGCCAGTGCAGTCTGGCATCAATCCATTGTTCATGCAAATCATACGTTTCTACATTATGTCCATTTATAATTAGCTTGGCTCTCATCAACCGACGATTTGCAACCGCTGAACGCAACATCACTTCGAATGCATTGCTTGTCCGTAACAAACCTACAGACTCAACCTCATCCGGCCCAACCACCTCTTCAACTGCCAGGAAAATGTGTGTTGTCCACGGCTTTCCACCTATCCCACACAACAAAATAACCGAAAGTGACATGTCCACATTTATGAGGCTTCCTCCATACAGTTTTCATAAAGTCATCATATTCCGGGCACGGTTTCGCTTAGTAGGATCTTCACTCTGCTCAACTGCCACTTTTGCTACTTGCTTTCCTTCACTCACAGCTGTTGAAAACAGCACTTTAACTGATCAAAGCACTGTGTCCCTTTCGCTCTGCTTGTAGACGTCATTACCACCATTACCATTGTTGCCATTGTTGTTGTTGTTGTTTCCATTGTTGCCATCATCGCCATCTTCCAACATTGCTTCCTCAGTGCTTACACCAAACTTACGAATGTCGTATTCTGGTACTCCCATCTTCTCTGCTTCACCCATTATTATCTCAAAAGTCTCTTCAGCAACGATTCCCGAGTTCAGCTCTAATCCACTCACTTACTTCCTCACGACCAATCGTCTTACCAAGGCATCCACTCTCGCTGCAGCTCTGGCATTTACATCAGCCACCATGTCAGTTACAATCCAAACCGTCATGTCAATCAACTTTTTATCAATCAATTTTTTTAACAATCGGATTTCTACAATGGGATGATCTCCTGTTACTTGGCGGCGACACACTAGCCTGTGTCTAGATAAACAAATAAAATAAGACATAAATCGTGCATGAAGAATGAAAAGCTATTAAAGTGATTGTTGCTTATACTTATGAGTTCAACGATCTTATCATGAGACTAGGGTAAGCCCGTGCTACGCACGGTTGTCTTGCATCCACCGTTTGCAACACTGGCACGGTTTGGTTGCTCATGTTTATGTCCATGTTTCACCGAATCGAGTTTCTTCAATCCAAATTTTGTGTACACTATCCAACAAATGCTTTCATCGAATTAAGTTTCTTCAATCCAATTTTTGCGTGCACCGGCTAACAAACGCTGATTTTCGTTCGCGTCGCTCACTCAATCAGCGCATCCCGTGACGCAAGTCAGTGGATGCACCGTTTTAAAAATTGGCATGTCGATGCTTTTTCCAGCATGGTTGTATGCCAACAAATTGCGCTAGGTAATAATGTTGTATTGCTTGCTGAAGTTCGTTGTATGGACGGGTGGTGTTGAAATCTTTAGCCTGGCGACTTTGACATTTTTGTTTTCTGGGAGAGGCAGAAAGCAAATCGTCCGGGCCAACAATGCCTCTATTTAATACTCTACGAGAGCCTAGATACTTAGACAGGTCTTATTGTTGTTGGCCACTCTGCAAGATAGCAATGATAAATCTCGTGCTCCGCAGTAATTGTTGGTGTGCAGTTTCAAACAATTCAGCTCAACTCTGAAAACCCGCATTTACTAAGTAAGTAAGCCATTCCATCGTGTTTAGGTGCCAATTTCTAATTAACAACGTGGCTTAGTTTGATTCAAACTATATGCCTTTAGCTGAAACTCGGATTCTTTCATTTTACCCATCAACGGCACCGTAGCAAAGACAACAATTTGCACGAAGAATGAAAAGTGATTAAAGTGATTGTTACTTACTTATACTTGCTCTTAATACTTGTCTAATTAGTTCAACCTCATAGATTGGTTGATTGATGATTGTTTGATGATGATGATGATTGATGATTGATTGATTGATTGATTGATTGATTGATTGATTGATTGATGGTAATCCCCAGCTCTGGGGTAATGCCCACACAGCTTCTAAAAAATAACACAAATCTCTGTTTGTGTATGTCTTTGTTGTTTGATGTAATTTGACGTTTTTTAAATATTTTCTCGGGTATTTTTTCCAAGGGTTAGTTTTTCGGGCGGCAATTTTTCCAGAGGTATTTTTTCAAAGGGATATTTTTTTTTCCAAGGAGTGAGTATTTTTTCCGAGGGTATTTTTTTCGTGGTATTTTTTTCCGGAGGAATTTTTACCTACCAGCTTATATAAGAGGAAGAAACGATCATTGAACGGTTATTACTACGGTACGTTAGATTTTAGTAGCGTGTTGATCAAATTAAGTAAAACTCTCAAATAAATTTCCCTAACCAAAGAAGGAATATCTCCCGGCTTCGTTAGGTTATTGTGTTAAAATGTCGAATAGTTTATTCTTGGTATGAGGAAATTTGAATGCCAATTAATAAAGAGAATTAATGCCTGTTTGAGCATGCAATAATGTTCCCTATTGTAACAATGGTTAACGATGGTCCGTCCGTCCATTGTTGTGGATATTGCCCTCGTTAAGAAACACGTTTAGCATTAGAACTCGTTTATTAGATGACGTTTAATTTGATTTGATTTGATTTTACTGAGAACTATATGACCTGAAAGTCATACACGTAATGCGTAATGCGTTTAATTCAATTCAATTCTTTAATCCAGAGCCATGACTACATTCGTACGCTCTTGACCAAAATAAAACGATAAGAACAAAGTAACAAAGTAAACTTATCAGCAAACAAACAACCCTGCCATTACCAGAAAATACCGGAACATGCAGCCAAACAACCATATGACAACCATACGACAACCACGTCTATCTCATAGTCTAACCCTAGTACGAACGCAATATTCCACTACTGCCTGCAGCCTCTCCCTGGTAGCAGTTCCAGATGCACTCATCAGAAGCAACTGTATAGTCGGATGGGAAGCAGACCATCTCACCATCACCTGACGCGCTCTACGAAAGCGTGTGCATTCTAAGAGGAAGTGCTGAGGTGTATCTTCTACCCCACACACTAGGCACAATGGAGAACCCAGCCAACCTAACCTATACTGGTGCGCACGCAACAACGTATGACCCGTGCGTAGCCGACTCAAGAGACGGGCTTTCCAACCGTGGAACCCATTAATTACAGACCGCTGCTCACAATGAGGCTGAATCGCATACAATGCTCTGCCAGACGCGGCCTGTTGCCACTGCTGCTCCCATTCACGAAACAACCAATCACGGACAGCCTGACGCCTATACCCTACAGACAAAATCAAATCCACTTCATCAGCACCTTCCGTAACTGCCTCTTTGGCCAGCATATCCGCCTGTTCATTACCCCAAACACCAGAGTGACCTTTCACCCACCGGACGGCCACACACCCCATCTGTAATGCCTGCCAAAGCTTCCAAACCACAGAGAAAACTAAAGGATCCTTCACATCAAGATGCTGCACAGCTCGTTGCAGCAGTTTTACTCCTGCCAACGAATCTGTCACAATAGCAAAAGATGGAAGGTGCAGATCAAGGGCCACATCCAATGCTACCGACATACCCACTAATTCACAAACTGTACTAGACAAAACAGCACTCAGGTGGCGCTTCACGCACAACTTCAGGGATGGAATCACCACTCCCACACCACCCTCTTGCCCGTCTCTACGAAACGATGCATCGCAATAGACCTCGCACTCTGTGTGCCATGATGCAAACACTTGCTCCACATCTGGACACCACGCCCAAGGACTAACAGGACACACTCGTCTTACGTCCCACAACCGTAGATGCAGCGTTTCCTGCAAAAGCAACACGCCGTGTCCTGCAGCACCTAACAAGCCACACACCTTGCCATGTAAACCCGCATAGTCACGCAGGATCCTCCCAACCGGATCACCCTGGCCACGGCTAACATTCCGCATGCAGAGAAGGACCAACAGTTCTTTCGCACGGTAGCACAATGGTGGTTCACCGCACTCTACCCACAGTGCTTCTACTGGCGTTGAAACCAAGCAACCTGTTACAATCCGTAAGCACTCATTCACTACCACTTGCAGTGTTGCAACATGTCTCTGTACCATGCTGAAGAAAGGCAGGTGATAATCGAGCACTGAACGTACAAACCCTCTGTATGTCGACAGCAAAGCACCCCTGCAAACAGTCTTACTCCGTGCCAACACTCGTAAAATTGAGCTCCTTGCACGTACCTTTTCCCGGAGAGCACTCACATGGCTGTTCCATTCAAGGTGCTCATCTAAAACCACCCCGAGATAACGGACCATTGGAACCTGATTTACGACAACACCATTGACTACAACAGAGGCCTGTGTGCGGCTCCTTGCACGCGCTCGTGTAAACACCACAAGATCCGTTTTCGCAGGAGCGAGTTGCAAACCTCTCTCTGCTAGACGGTCAACAGCAACATCTAGAACGGCTTGCACATGCGGTAGCACATCGACAACAGAGGAGCCAACAAACCACATCGCCACATCATCAGCGTAACAAACAATGTTGGCTGTCAACCTAAGCTCTTGGAGTACATCATTAATCGCAGCAGCAAATAACAATGGGCTCAAACAGGAGCCCTGGGGTAGGCCCCTGTCGGAAACTGCCTCTGATGACCAGAAACCATTAATCCGTGTCACAAATCGTCGTTCTCCCAACAGTGCAACAATTGCGCTTGTCAAACTCTCACCTATGCCCATGCCTTCAAGTGCCGCCTTGACCCAGTCAATCCTGACAGTATCATAGGCGGCCTTGATGTCAAGGAACACAGCAACTGCTATATTGCCATGAGCCCATGCCTCCTGAATTCCAGTCAAAAGATACAGAATCGCATCTTGTGCACTGCGACCTGCCCTATATCCAAACTGGACCGGAGAAAGACAGTCGTAATACTCTAGGTGCCATTCCAATCTCCTGACCAACATTCGCTCATACACTTTCCTAACACATGACAGGAGTGCTATCGGTCGATAGTTAAGCAAACACGACCTGTCACTCCCCTGTTTGTGGAGAGGCACAAGAATCGCATAAAGCCACGAAGGAGGAACATTTCCTCCTTCGAAAAGTTCCTGAAAAATTGCTACAAGCGCTTCCTTACCTTCCCTCGATGTAACACGCAGATCTCTGTACGACAGCATATCAATCCCAGCTGCACTACCATCTCTACATTTTGACAATGCTTCAGTAAACTCACTGTGAACCCATGGTAAGTCAACAGCACGCTGCCCATGCGCACGCTGTGGAGGTTGCCCACCACTCGGCAGCGCATAAACACTTGCAAACCGCCGATTGAAGGCGTCTGCCATAGATTCACCACGCAAAATCCGTGGATTGACACCAGCAGCCTGTAAATCGTAAACCCATTGTTGAGACGCCTTCACACCAGATCCATTAAGAATTTTCCACGCTACTGCTAGTGATCCAGTCCCCTTAACTTGTTCACACAGACGGTTACCATAATTGTACTTCTCTTTCCTGATGAGATACGATGACTCCACAGCAGTGCCGCGGTACACTAGCCAGTGCTCAATACACGGATGGCGCTTCCACCGGCGATACGCCGATCGCCTATCTCGTACAGCGACTGTGCAGATGCTTGTCCACCAACACGGATGAACACCAGTAGAAACCCGCTTTCCTCTCACCTTCTCCTGCACAAACGCCTCCTTCCACGCTGTAATCAACCCATTACTGACAATGGGGCGTGCACGCTGCCTATTTTTGGACCCCATTACTGTACCCCTTGGCTGCAGTACCACTGGAAGGTGATCACTGCCGCGTTGATCGTCTGACACTATAAATTCAAACCATCCATCCAACCCCCGCGAACACACAAACAGATCCAAAACCGATTCTTGCACTCGGCCGTTTTGCCATCGTATAAATGTAGGCGTCCCATTCTGAACGACCGACAAACCACACGCAATAATTGCAGCAGACAGCCTGCGCCCCTTGGTGTCGATTCGAATGGAGCCCCAATCGTAGTGGTGGGCATTGAAATCTCCACCAATGATACATGGAGACGTAAACTGTTTGAGCCACGTCGTCCATTGTAATTGTGTTGGAGCACCATTCACATGAACGACTACTATATTGATCCATTGACCCTTCATCCATACCTTGATTGAGCATGCATCAATTTCGTGAATGGGAGAGCTAATAGCTGACACCAAATACGGAACCGACCACTTAACCCAAACCCCCACCCCCTTCCCCGAGTGAACAAAATCTGCCTGAAAAGAAGCCCCATTTAAATTTTCTACATGACCCGTCTCTTGAATACCTAGTATGTCTACACATTGCAACAATTTTTCTATATCCCCCATTTTATTGCGCATTCCACGCGCATTCCATGATGCTACTGTGAACACGTTGAATGCGACCAGCTAGATTAGGTTAGATCAGGGTGGATCCTGTTTTACCACACTTCCATCTTGGTGCTGCTGAGCAACTGACACAGCTACACTGCACACATCTCTATTCTCTACGTGCTCACCGCCTACTACACTCGAAATAACTTCTTCTACTGCACCAACATCTAAACAATTTACAAATGGAAACACAAGTACACCACCTTGACACACTTCACCATCTTGGCACATTGCACTGTCTTGACACACAACACTTTCACTCGCCACTGCACACACAACAGGATCCGTTACTGCTTCATGAACATCACTTGTTTGACCACAACACCCTTGAATTTCTTCTTCACCTACACCTTGTTGCACTTGATCACTCTGCTCCATTGCACAAATACTATCACTGCTTGCCTCTTGTTGACTCGTGGACCTCCAATTTCTCCGTCCACGTCTACGCTTCACT
>JAHWFP010168265.1:0-14316 GCA_023313725.1 Lithobius niger | reverse complement strand
GGGGGGGCTTCCCCCACATAAACACAAATCCACAGAATATAACCAAATACAGAAATGATACAATATAAGCGTGCCTTGAAAGAATTCGAGGAGATGCTGTTACCAGATATTCTGGAAGAGGGTTCCAAAGGGGGTAACTTCTTTGGGCGAGAAAGAGATGCCTATGTTAAGGTTGAAGTGCGACCGTTTAAGCCTACAAGCATGACTGTGTTAGTTGGCATGTAATTGAATGAGTCAGGTGGATCTACGCCCATGTTTTGGTTCAGCTTTTGGTGGTGCTGGGCGGTGGTGCTGGGGGAGCGTCAGACGCCTTTGTTCTGGAGTTTGTCTCAGCACCGTCGTCTTTACTTTGCCTTAGTTTTCTGTATTTTATCAGAAATCATTAGCAACGGAATAAGATTCTGAGTTATATCTTAGAATCAAAACAACCGTAAACAACTACACTGCAGTACTCGGGTACAGTGACGGCAAACAAGGCGGAACTATTTTTGACATTCCACCAGAGCAGGTTACTGTCCTTTTTCCTTAAATAAATAAATAAATAAATAAATAAATAAAATGTCTCCACATTTAAAGGGACACCTTAAAGGGACGCCTTATAACAGCCACGCGCAGGTCGTCATCCACGCATTTACCAGCGCCAAGGTCGGCTGGTGTGGTTGCTGCGTTCCTCGCAGCGAGGAACGTAGCTGCTGTCTCGGTTGGCTTTGGTAATAGTACACGAACCAGCATCAAGTTAAAGATTGTGTCGTCACAAACCGGAATGATTTTCGTATTTTAAAATCACACTATAATTTTTTTAGGTTAGTATATTATAATTTTTCTTCGGCGATCTATTGGCATAATGAATCTTAATTTTTACCGTTTTAGTCTTTTAGATTTTTGATCTCGTAGTAATTATTAGCAGACGATGAAAATTAGTGCATGTGCACACACAGAAGAAACTTCAAGGTCATTGTAAGCGCGCTAAGGATCATATACGCGTAGGATACAGTAAATATCATAGTTAACAATTATTTAACAGAAAATCTCGTAGACGCCACATTTTAAAACGGACTTTTAGCAAGGGATTGACTAACAGTAATTAAATAGACCCCCTTTGGGGCCGTACTTGATGTGGAGGAACGATGGCGTTGGGAGGAATGTACTTTTAAGTGGTAGGACACGGAAGGGCGGTGAACCTCTGATACCGAACCTGTTGGGGAAGCGTGGGAATTGTAACTGTGAAGGTAAAAATGGAAAGTGAGGGAACGAGCTAAAAACCATATTTCTTAAGTTCAGAGTGGGCGTCGCAGAAACGGTTGTATGCACATGGCCCGAAATTCGAAAAAAGAGAAAAAAAACCTACCTTTAATTTTCACGGAAGGCACTACAAATTGATCCCAACTAATTGCGGAAACTCGTTAAATCATCATTAACATAACCTAATCAATTAATAGCCCCAGTATGAAATGCCAAACCCCAACCAGTTAACTACCGGTTCCTCTGTATGAAACGCAAAACCCCAAACTTACCTAACCTAACCGACAATAACAACAAAACCACACAAAACCACACGAAACTGACAATAACAACCCGCCTATCGGCACCACCCAAGAGAGAGCTTGGTCTTTCGTCTCTGAAAATAATAAAGTTGCGATTTTGTGCATAAGCAGTTTATGTATTCCTTTATGAAATTCTTGTTGGGTTTTGGAGGGCATAACTACAAGGTGCACTACATAAAAATGGAGGGAAAAACAACGGAAGAGCGGATTTCTTAGGCTTAAAATAAGGTTTTCTCCAACAACAAAAATCTCGCGTTTTAGGTCTTAAGAAATCATTCTTCACAGCATCGGCTTCAGTATGACGCCCTTCTGTTTCTCTCTGCAGTGCCCCTTGCAGCTAACCCATTAAGGCTCCAGCATAGAGTTATATACAATAATACTACTTTTGTGCGCGCCACGCAGTTCTAATATGCGCAAACAGTCAACGCGTAGGTGGCAGGCAAGTTATTCGTCGTTATCCCACAGCTGTGTGGTGGTAGCGTGGATTCTGAACAATGGCACTCGTCCTGTTTTATTGTCTCGAACAAACGCATGGGATATCGAGTCAAATATTTCATTAGTGAGTTCTCAACACAATTAAAAACGCACGTGTCTTCTGTTACGTCATTGACTAAAGAAATTCCGTGACGAGGTGAACAAAGCCGACGCCCGTGACAACAACAATATACCAACACACGAGTCAACCATAGCTTTAGAAATTAGAATGTCAACAAGAGCGGCTCTCCGCAAGTGATGTCACAGTAATTTAAACCCCCTCCACCACTCCAATTGATATTGTGTGAGGAAGGCACAATCACAACCATTTGTACAAATGTATTTCATATAACATGTAAAGTTAGCAAAGTTGGAATGCGATGCACTGTAATGAAAGAGGGTGAGCAGGTTAATTCTTGGTACGGTAGCAAAGATAAAGGGCGAGCGGCCGACAATGCGAACGGATGTGCCGTGTAACAATCGGTAACAAACGAAATAATGCTTCAGTAACACTGGCTATTATAGCCGAGTTGGAATAGTTTTAAAGTCGGTTGAGTGACAGTCACTGCATGCACCATCGTTGTTGCGGGCTTATCATGCTTGGTGTCAAAACGAAGAAACGGGCTAGTCAGCCACACTGAGAATAAAAGCTGGACTGCTTCCCACCGTTCGTCACTATACGTGTTGGTCGTTAATTAAAGGGGGATTGCCACCAAATGCCAAGCTGGAGCATCTATAGCCATTTGCCGCTATACTGGCCCTTACTGGCCCTTACTTTCAACAGACGAAGGAACACAAATAAATGTCTTTTTACGCGACAAACAAGCCACGTGCCTCCTTAATTACTGAGTGTAAAGTTGGTGTGCTCACGTGCACCAGGGAGCCAACGGTAAGGTTAAGCCTAACGAAATTGCGGTTGCTTTTTTCTATATATCGACCGTTTTGAAACACAAGCTTTTGAACGGTTAGATGGGTGCCATCTAGTGACAGTGATATGGTTAACCTTGGCCGCTTGCTCCCTGGTGCACAACAAGGGACGCACCAACTTTACATTCAATAATTAAGGAGGCACGTGGCTAGTTTGTTGTGTAAAAAGAAATTTCATAGCACATTCCTTCGCTTTTGAAATCGAAGTGTTATGTCGAACTAAATAATGGTAGACTGTGATAGATGCTGCACCTGTCATTTGATGAATAGGCATCTTTAAGATACATTTTTAAGTGAAAGGCGGAAAGCCAACGGCTCAACAAGAGTTAAATAAATACAGATGCAAACCTATTTACGTTGCCTTTTGGACTTATATGCATGTCAGACTGCCTGAGCGTGGAATCGAACCCACGACCTTTGGAACCAAAGGCCGAGGTCCTACCGCAGAGCCATACTTACACGGCAAATTTTCACATTACATAACAGATTTTCACATTGCCTAACACATTACCTAATTTTCACTTACCTACTTTATGCCTTAGCCTTCTTCTTTTGCAATTATGTATCGGTATAATGCACTTTCTATTCTTCTTGACATCACCAGATCAAAAATTTCCGTCGGTTGCGGGCCTATCTGGACCCCGGGTGTTCTATCAAGGAAAATCGAGCCATTGATCCCTGCAAAATCGCCGCCGTTTTCGAACAAATGGATCTAGGATCGTCAATTATTGACATTGACGACGTCACAGCAGCTCTACGTCAGTGCTCCGTAGGAAGAGGAAGAGTGGATGTTGACGAATTTCTGTTGGCCTTGGGTGCTGGTAAGGTGTTGGATTTTGTCCGAGAGTAGAAATAAATAGACATGAATCGCTGTAAAATAATAGAAAGGTAAGTCAGAAATAAGCCAATCAGCGAAAAGCATACACTAGAAATAAGGTAGTACAGTCAGCCACCATTATGCACTTACGTGAACCGGCAAGCCAGTCTATCATCTAAACACAACCATACTGCCTTTGCCAATAGGGCAGTGACACAACGTAGTATTATTGTGTATAACTCTATGGTGGAGTCGGTAACTGGGTTAGCTGCAAGGAGCACTGGAGGGCGAAAAGAAAGTCGTTTTACTGAAGGCAATGCTATTAGACTGGATTTCTTAAGGCTATAACGCGCGATTTTTGTTGCTGGAGAAAACGTTCTTTTAAGCCTAAGAAATCTGCTCTCAAAGCACTGTCTTGACTAGAAGTGCTATTGTTTTCCGTTACATTTTAATCTAGTGCACCTTGTAGTTATTACCTCCAAATGGTGTCTCGTAGCCAATATGACGTCACTTGACGCTGCTCTATACGGCCAGTGGGAAAGCAAGGCAAACTGAGACTGAAGCTGCGTTCCTCGCTCGCTATAAGGGCGCGTTTATGCAACGACTCGCTTTTGCATTCTTGCAGCAAGAAAGCTAGAAATCATCTGAAATTCCATCATGGCGGCGGTTTTAGCTCTGGCGGCTCGCGGCGAAACCAGTCAATATGCGAGCTCGGAAGCGACTGGTAAAATTGTTTCATCAGGAGGAATTCTTCGTCTTGTTGTAACTGACTACACGACTGCAAGAATTTACTTAAACGGGGTCGGATTTAGCTAACCCAGTTGGCATTGTTACCATGCCAACGATAGGTTTCCCATCGCGATTAAAGTCTAGCTACGAGAATACAAAGGTGAGTTGTTGCGTAAACGCTCCCTAAGGCAGGTCATAGCATTAGTGAGTTTAAAGGGGCCAAAAAGTTATCGATAGTTTCGTTGCACTCGAGACATTACGTATGGGAATTTTTGTTTTCTTTCCGCAAAACGTGCTCCACGCTGACTTACACTGAAACACGACCATGGTGAAAAGACCAATCTAGAGCTTTCTGCCTCAGTAAGTACACAGATCGAAGTTTTACTCGTTTCCGAACGGTCGCCGACAAACAAACCATAGAACCATACAGTATATCTCACTTAGAGGACGTGATCTCGATAGAGCAGTGACATTTGCCGCCATATTGGCACCAGTATGGGTTTTGGAGGGCATAACTACAAGGTGCACTACATAAAAATGGAGGGAAAAACAACGGAAGAGCGGATATCTTAGGGTTAAAAATAACCTTGTTTTCTCCAACAACAAAAATCGCGCATTTTAGGTCTAAGAAATCACTCTTCACGAGCATCGGCTTCAGTATATGACACCCTTCTGTTTCTCTCTGCAGTGCCCCTTGCAGCTAACCCATTAAGGCTCCAGCATAGAGTTATATACAATAATACTACGTCGTGCCACTGCTCTATTTCTTTCTCATTAGGCCCATATTGGGGAAATGTTATCTTCGCCATTCATCGGAATTGCACGAAAACGTGAAGCCGCTCCTCGGCAGCGTTCTGAGTAGTTACGCCCGTGTAAGGGCAATGAAGACACTTTCGCAATTTGTTGGAATTTTACGGAAACACGAAGATGCTTTTCAGCCAGGATTCATTTAACGTGGTATATCAGCGGCATTAAAATGTCGTTTAGGCCTAATACGAAACACCTGCGCCAAAGCAAACGAAATTGCAGGTTGGTTGACGAAATGTGATGGGGCAAATATCATTGCCACACCAAATGGAGGAAACATCGTAAAAATCATAAAACTAAACAACGTAAATCAAAATTACTTCGTAAATAGAAAATTAAAATCGTATATCAAACTCGAAATTGAAACCGTAAAACAAAATTACTTCGGAGAATCGTTTTGTGGGAAGAAACCAAAAAATTCTCAAACCGAATCCCACTCGTGCTTCTATGAAAGGTATTTGTGTGTTTTAGCACGAAACTCCTTTTCAGATTTAATTTGTTGTAAATGAGTTTAGTGCTAAAACTCTCAAATTATATCGATTTCATAGAAGCACCCCTTACATTGCTCGTGCCCCAATACCAACCGGCACTTCCCTCAGGGCTTTCATACTTTTTGGATCAGTGACTGATACTAATAATAAGCACATTTACCACGGACGTGGAAGGGTGACAGAAGGGGAGTGACCCACTAACACTGCTCCTAGATTATAAAGAGGTGATCAAAGTAGTAAATAATCATTGGGGTGCTTCAAATGCTTGTCAAGGGGTTCCCTACGGAGAAGGCGGCGAAACCCGGCAAGGGAGGGAGACCCAACAGTCTCCTTGCTAAGGCCATTCCATATCGGTATAACCCGGAGAGAAAAGAAGTTACGACGACAGTCCAAATATGAAATGGGGTAGGCCAGTTTCCAGTCATGACCCCGGGTGCACATCATACCGTAGTTACTATTTATTCCCTCTGAATGGTCAGTGGTGGGGGCCATTTTATTTTTTGTTTGTTTGATATAGTGACTGGTACTGTCGTTGTGTTCCTTCTCGCTGACAGATGGAATTGTGTTCAGGAAAGTGAAACTATCTTCACTGTTCCGTCTAGTAAATCAGTACTGTCCTTAGTGTCTTCTCTAAAAGTTAATCGGTGTTGTCCTTGTGTTATTCTTTCTCACTGGCTCCTTCTTGTTGATGACCGATGCTGTCTCTTTATGCGTTACTCTCTAATGGCTTGCACTGTTCTAATATTCCTTCTCACTGGTAAGAGAAACTGCGATTACTGTGCCCTTTCACTGGACAGATGTACTGACGTCACTGTTTCCTCACAAAGCCTTACTGTCCTTAGCATACCTTTTCATTAGTACAATATTGTCGTTATAGTGTTTACTTTCATTGGTAAGTGGAATTGCCCTTAGTCTTTGTTGCCATTCATTGGTAAGCTGTACTTTCCTAGTTGTTCCCAGTTCCTAGTTGTTCCCAGTCATAAAACAATACTGTCCTTACTGATGCTCTCATTGGTAAGCCATTGGTAAGTCTCCTTACCTTTCTTTCTTAATGGTTAGCGTGCTGTCTTTAGTTCCTTATCTCACTGATAAGAGTGTAATCCTTAGTGTTATCCTCTAATTGGTAAGCGGTGCTGTCGTTAGCGTTCTGTCTCATTGGTTCTCTCTTGATGACGGTAAAGTGGGATTGCCTTTAATGTTGTTTCATCGGTAAGCTTGCTGTCCTCACTGTTCCCTCCCTTAAAGTTAACTATCCTTAACATTCCTTCTCGTTGTTAAGCACATAATTAAATGTCCTTAATGGATTAGCTCTCCTGTCTGCACTGTTGACTTTGTTACAGGGATGTTTTTAAAGTCAGCGGCTTGCTTGCTGAGCGCTGAGTTTGCTTGGTTTTGGCTTTCTCCGCTTTTCCCATTTTCAAGCTGAGATTAAAAACGACATTATTTTAAGCTTACTAAGCACAAACATGGCCGACAATGACAAAATCAGTTATTATATCTCTTTTCTCTGTTTTATCGCATTATTAGTAGCGTTTAAGCTGATGAGAGTAAAGACTAAGCAATTGAACTGCTGGCAGCCATCAACGTCGTACTTATCACGCACGTATCATGTAGATTTATCGCATGTATTAGGATTGTTGCCGATTGTTGCTCTGTGGCAGTGGCGCATGCGCACATCGTGCCCCCATATTAGCTGCGTAAGCTCAGCGAACTCAGCACCCTTTATCCTCGCTTAGTTGGCTGGCCAGCGACTGCCAAGCCGCTGACTTTAAAAACAACGGAAAAGTTTCTCAACGGCAAGCGGCTTGAATTAAAAAACGGGAAAGCTTGCCTCGCTTCCAAGCAACTCGCAAGCCGCTGACTTTAAAAACATCCCTTATGGCTATTACTAGGCCCGTATCTGTTCTCCTTCAAAGGTACAGTTCTTTTTGTTCTTGATTAATGAAAATATTGTTGGCCAAGGTTGAACAGTAGTTCGTCTTGCAGACTTTACTTATCGTGCCCTCTCATCAGTAAGCAGTGTTGTCCTTACTTCTCCCTCGCACTGGTTAGTAGTGGTGTCTTAAGTATAGTGCCTCGTCTCACTGGCAAGCATTTCTGACTTTAAGTATCTCCTCTAAATGATAAGTGGTGCTACCGACAGTACTGCTGACCTTAAGTATCTCCTCTAAATGGTTAGCAGTGCTGCCTTCAATATTTCTTCTCACTGGTTCCCTCCTGCTGAGGACTGATGCTGTCTCTAATGCTTCCTACCCTCATTTGTGACTTTTACGAACCTTAGCATTACTTCTTATGTGTCAGTAGGAACCACTGTTGGTATTCATTCTTATTGGTGACTGATAGTGTTGATAATGTGTCTGTAATTGGTAATCCCATATGAAGCAACTAACTCGTAAACCAAAGTAACTGCATTACAGATTATTCTTTCGCGAGCAACAGCAGTAGCGAATCTGATGATCCTTCGTCATGCCAACCACGTGAGGTCCGACCACTCTACACCAGACGACAACAGGTGTTGTACACAGCCATAGCAACAACAAATGCTTGGGAAGAAATGGAAACCGAGCTGAAAAGAGCGTCATATTCATCGATTTGTTTGAAACATCTACTAACACCTCGCAAAAAACCTTTGGGTGAGTGCATCAAGTTGGAAGGCAGATCAATAACATTTTAGAAAATAATACTGCACCTGCAAAATTAATTTTTGCCTAATTTCAGAGGGAACAGCTTTTTAAGGTTATTCTTATTTTGATTTATAAACATTGTTAATACTTTCAATTTTTTTATGATTACGCTTATTTTATTTGTGACCACAGTATGTGATTGCCA
Source organism: Lithobius niger (assembly GCA_023313725.1). Classification (NCBI taxonomy): domain Eukaryota; kingdom Metazoa; phylum Arthropoda; class Chilopoda; order Lithobiomorpha; family Lithobiidae; genus Lithobius; species Lithobius niger. The sequence continues at coordinate 5,698 of JAHWFP010168265.1, read as the reverse complement.
GGGTGTACACATTTTTCCAAATCCCGATTTGCCAAATTTTAGTCAATCTTAAAATTTTCGACGTAAGGGAATTCTCATTTTGCCGAATCCCGTTTCGCCAATAAAAATGTCATCCACGTCACCTGCCTTTCTCGCAGAAGTGCTTATTTGTTGCGGCTAAACAACGTAAGAGACTGCAAGGCGGCTAATCACAAATTCCTTCCAAGTAGGGCACGCTTCTTTAACTTCTCTTAAGGTTAAATTTTTGAACAACATTTTGATTAGGCAAAATGGGAATCGGCAAAACGGGAATTCTCCTCTACACTGAGTTGTATGCCAGGCTTCATTTTCGACGAAACAGGAAAATACACACGAACGAAAGTTTGTTAAACGTCTTAACTGAGAATGCCACAAAGCATCTGCATTACTGTTCATTCCTATTACCCACGATTTTTGCGCAATATTCACACATAGTTCAGTAATTACCGTAATGTACGAACAACGAATGTTCTCGCTTAGTGAGAGCATTCAAACAACATCACGCGATCTTACTTAACGAGCAAGTTGTTTCTTGTGTTCAGAGCGCCACATTTTGTCACAACTCCTAGGACAAAGACTCCAAGAATCGGATCTTGGACGTTTGGATTTATTTCTTGTCGTTTAGTTTGATGCTTGATACATCAACGTGAACCCGGAAGGATCTCGAACAGCCATTTTGGAATTGTCTCTCTAAGAAGAACTCAGATGCTCAACGAGATAGCACAAAGTGAGCTGGCACTAATGGAGCTTGTTATGCACACCATCGCAGTACCCGCGTGAAAAAATAAGGATTACGTAAGGCTGGGAAGCCCTGTTATGATAAGTGCTCAAAACTTACGATTCCACACGTAGGGCTGGTATCTAGGCAAACAAAGCCATCAGAATTAGCGCCTATTCACCATTTCGATGGAGTTGGCCTATGTTCTAAACGCACCAACCACGTTCCAGATTTTCTGTCATTCAATAGAGCAGTGACACGACGTAGTATTATTGTATATAACTCTATGCTGGAGCCTTAATGGGTTAGCTGCAAGGGGCACTGCAGAGAGATATAGAACAGCGTCATACTGAAGCCGATGCTGTGAAGAGTGATTTCTTAGACCTAAAAAGCACGATTTTTGTTGTTGGAGAAAGCAACGTTATTATAAGCCTAAGAAATCCGCTCTTCCGTTGTTTTTCCCTCCATTTTTGTGTAGTGCACCTTGTAGTTATGCCCTCCAAAACCCATACTGGTGCCAATATGGCGGCAAATGTCACTGCTCTGTAGGCTAATGTGGGGTCACGTGATCTCGTTTTAGTTATGAAAATCGTGGCGCTACTGCGAATTAAAGGTGGCTATTAACCGAACGCCAGACTGCAGCATGTACCATTGTCTACCATTATTTAGTTCTGCGTAGCACTTGAATTTCAACAAGCGATGGAATGTGCAAAGGAATTTCTTTTTACACAAGAAGCAAGCCACGTGTTTCCTTAATTATTGAATGTAAAGTCGGTGCGCCAGGGAGCAAGCGGTCAAGGTTGACGATATCGCTTCGCTGTCACTCGATGTGTCAGTGTGCCCATCTAGTGGTTCAAAATCTATGTTTCAAAATGATATATAGAAAAAAAGCGCCCGTGATGTCGTCAGGCTTAATTTCACTACGTGGACGCACCAACTTTAGACTCGGTAATTAAAAAAAGGCACGGACGTGGCTTGTTCGTTTCACAAAAAGAAATTTATTTGTGTGTTCCTTCGCTTTTTGAAAGTAAGTGCTGAGCAGAACTAGATAGCGGTAAATGGCTGTAGATATTGATGCCGTCATTTGGTAGCAATCCCCCTTTAAGACATCAATACTCAACTCGTACTAATGGCACGTAAGGCTCAAAATTGAGCCGTATCATTTAAAAGAGCAATTTGTTTCAGAGGATGTGTGGCTAAAAAATTATAATTTAATTTTTAATTTTTTTTTATTTTTTATACAATACAGGCCTGTACGAAACGCAACTTCGAAATCTATACTGCAAACTACGGCAGACGAAAGCGAAAGTGTGTAACCCTACAGCCCGTAACTGTCCGTATGCCAAGGAACTAATTCCAGTTCTGACAGAGTCTCGGCAAACTATATCATGGGATGCGGTAAGATCGAAGCACACACGTCCAAATCCTTATTTTTTTTAAAAATACATTATGAAACGTTTTTAGAGATTTCGTTTTATTTTTACGATGTATCATTAATGCAATTACAGAAATGGAAAATCCGTGAAATGAAGAGGAAAAAGTTGAAGATTTTGGAACAGTTACCAGAGTATGAAGGCATTCCAGAATTGCGGGCAATAAGGGGTAACTAATATATTTTTCGCTTTACGACAAAGAGAGATTAGAATGGGGCCCCCCCCCCCCCCAAGTCACCGAAGGCGCTAATGGACAACCAAGGTACAGTTCAGGGCTCCCAGTCCTATGTTTCCTATTTTTTGTCATTGGATTCCTGTAAAAGCTCATGTAAATTGGACTGTCCTGGTGGTAGCCTATTTCGTGGTGTTTCCCCAGCAGAGTAATGACAAGTAGGAAGTGTTTAGTACGCAATTTCAGACGACACCACATAAATCGTAAAATGCTTCTATATTTCCTATATTTTTTCTGTTCTGAACTAAAATATTGCCCCGTTTGGGGAGTGATTCCTTGCTACGCTAATTATTTGGATCCGGAACTGGAACATCTACCTTCCCCTTCATTGGGCGCTGCAACATGGTACGAAAACTGAATGTCAATTGGTTAAATGGCGAACACGGCCAAAAAGGCATGTACCGACCGTGTATGAGGACTCAAAATTGTTTATTTTTCCTATAGAGCAGCGTCATGTGACGTCATTATAGGCTACAACAGAGATAGCTGCAAGGGGCGCTAGTTTGAAATGGAGGGTTAAACAGCGGCACTTGTAGTGCTTTGAGAGCAGATTTCATAGGCTTTAAAAAACGTTGTTTTCTCCAATCCCTTATGCTGCTAGGTTGTAATTGGAAAATAAAGATTCCACTTGCATAAAAATGGCAGCAACTCCCAACAAAACGACAAAAATCGCTCATTATAGGCCTAAGAATTCCACTCTTAACAGCATTGTCTTCAGTAAGACGCCCTTCTTTTCCCCCTCCAGTGACCCTTGCAGCTATCCCAGTTACTGGCTCCAGCATAGTTATATACGATAATACAACGTTGTGTCACTACCCTATTGTTTTGTAGGACAACAAAAATATAGTTGTCCTACAGTACAATACAACATTCTCCAACTGCATCCAGGTTAATAATTACTACAAACCTCCTATAAATTTTGTTGATTTTCTTATAAAGCTCCTATTTTTTTAAACAAATTCCTATATTTCGTATTTTTTATTCATTGCAGTTGGCTGGGAGCCCTGACAGTTTTAAAACCTCCCTATACCGGAGGAAAAAAAACTTTACAAACCGTTTTCAATTTCACAACATAACTATACTATCTGGATTCCAGGGCGAAAAGGGTTTTAAATAGAATTACGGGAAAGGTCAGTGAATTAAAAGAAAAACAAGTAAAATACAAAACGAACGGTAACATCACAGCATCTGGTTCAAACCGCTCAGTGTAGCCACTTAAAGTGGCGCTATCACTGATTGAAAATCGTACGAAAATACCGTGGCGCCATCTAGCGGCAGTGGTATTAACCTTTACTGCTTGCTCCCAGGTGCATGATGACATAAGACATTTTTACTCCATAGTAAGAGATATCAAGCGAAGAAATGCACAACACCATTTCTTTTAACGAAACAAGCCACGATCTCCTTAATTACTGAGTGAACAATTTGGTACGTCCTTGTGCAACTCCGTGCGAGCTCTAAAGGTTAACAATATCACTACCGCTAGATGGCGCAACGGTATTTTCGTTGCCTTGCTTGTTTCTTTGTTTCGTTAAAAGAAATGACATTGTGTATTCCTTCGCTTGATGCAAGCAAGTGCCAGATAGCGCTAGATGTTGCCAGATTTTGCGCTTTCAATCGGTAATAGTGACACTTTATCACTATATTTTTATTTTAGCTTGTTTCTGTTGCTTAAATTTATTTTTTAGTTTCGGTTTCGCTTTTGATCAACAGCGCTTTCGCAAGAGGATGGTACAACGCAAACTTGAAGTTGGGGAAGTTTTTAGCGTTTTTAGCTCCAACCGGCCCTCACGTATCTAATTTCTATGTTCAGCTCACAATGGGGTTTTTTAAAATGTATTAATGAAACATAAACCAAACCAAAATTAAATATTTGTTGTTGTTAATTAATTTACTTTCAGAATGTGCGAGCGGTGTGCTGCTAAACCACCGCAAACCTTTTAGTTCGATTTGCCGACAAGAGAGGGCAACATCGTGCAGAGCCGAGGTCGTTCCTCGCTATTCGGTCAACGTAAGGAAAATCCCCAAGACGGCGTCGCATGCAGATAAGGTACACTTTTATTAAAAAATTCCAAATAAATACAGAAAGATTACCTGAAACTCATTTTACGGAGTTTTAACAAAGAAATAGAAATTTATATTTCACATGTTTAGTAAACACTGTTTGCCCACAGATGGAACTGTCACACAAAAATGAAAACTGTTTTCGTTTTGTAGAGGTCTTTTTTTTGGGCTTTTTTGGTGTTTACCGTTACCGTTTATCGTTGTGGCAAAAATTGTTAGGAACTTGGGCCACTGTCCCCCCCCCCCCCCACACACACACCCACACTAGTTTGACGTTAAAGGGATATACCTCCCACCAGCGCCATTTTTATCGATCCTCCACATCAAGTACGGCGCCAAAGGTGTATTTACTTGCCGTTAGTCTTTCCCTTGCTAAAAAACCGGTTTAAAATGTGGCGTCAAGGAGATTTTTTGTTGAATATAATGGAACTTTATTTAATAACGATCCGTCACTAAATGATGCATTGCGCGTGTACAACAATCGTGACGTTTCATCTGTGTGTACATCTACTAATTTTCTAATAATTACCATGAGATCTAAAATCTAATAGACTAAGGTGATAAAAATTAAAATTAATTATTCCAATAGATCGCCGAAGCAAAATTATAAGACACTAACCTAGAAAATTATAAATTGGGATTTTAAAATACCGAGAATCATTTCGGTTTGTGACGACACAATCATTGATTGATTCTGTCTCGCGTACTATTCACAAAGCCAACCGAGACAGTAGCTATGCGAGGAACGCAGCTACCATCCCAGCCGACCTTGGCGCTGTAATTGCTCGGATGACATCTGCGCCTAGCTGTAATTTGGCACGCGGAATGTTATCAAGATAGTGCTTTGAGAGCGGCTTTCTTAGGCTTAAAAAACCGTTGTTTTCTCCAACAAAAATCGCGCGTTATAGGCTTAAGAAATCCAGTCTAATACTAGCGTTGGCGTCAATAAGACCACCTCCTTTTTGCCCTCCAGTGCTCCTTGCAGATAACCCAGTTACTGGCTCCACCATAGAGTTATATACAATAATACTACGTTGTGTTGTGCGACGCTGACATGTTTTTTTTTCGTGTAACTGTTCCTTTAGATAGTTTTTAAGGCTTACGTCCGTATTTTATGCGCTTATACGTTTTTTTTAATACTAATATGTCTCTATCTTTTTATCTTGGAGATATTTCAGGTAAATTAAATAGTGAGAATTTTGATAGATTTACTGAGATAATGCTTTTTTTTTT
>JAHWFP010168254.1:0-16614 GCA_023313725.1 Lithobius niger | reverse complement strand
CGTTGTGCATAATATAACCATACCTGGACTTAAAAATTACCAAACAAGTCATTTTAATGCAGTAATCAACATTTTTTTTAAATAACAATCAGCACATTTTTTTGTTGATTACCGTTTCCGTATTTCTGAAGCAGGCTAGCCAATTTCATGTCTGGCGTAAAATTTTTTTAATATTATAAACATGTATGACTTAACTCATTTCAAACTGTAAGCTTTATTCAGAAACGGGTTATTTTTATTTCGCTTACCCACAAAATAACTGTCTTCTCAGGCGGCGTAACCATGCTCTCGCTTTCATGGCAGCTTTCAGTTTTTAACCATGTATTTCATCCACTTCTGAACTTTAGATTTTTCTTTGTTTGGAATTTTAAGATTTTTTACGTGATTCGGAAAGCACGATCTTTCATTTGAAACCTTTACCACCTATTTACGTTACGTAGTTCTCTGGAAGCAATATCGAGTTTGTAAACAAAGCTCAATGTCGTAGTTCGCTATAAAGGCCTCGTCGCGCTTCGTGCTGCTCGGCCTGAAGAAAACCCCCGCACGTGCAGGGGCTGCGGGGGTGCTGGCTACGGCCCTGCTCCTTAACCCTTAAAACGCTACTAACGTATGTCACACGTTAGTTCACATAGTCCACTTCTAGGGTGTTATGTGCTAAATTTTAACATATTATTCATTTAACACCTAGCATGTAAAGGGTTAAATGTTCCATTATTCCACTTTTGTAACGCAACTCCACATTATGTGGACAATTTTAGGCCACACACTAGTTTATGAACGTTGAATGTATTGTCTTGCAGTAATGCCTTATTGTCTCTGAACACTTCTTTCATTTTAGCTGCACCTGCGGCAATGGTCTCAGCATTCCTCTGGCTTCAAAGTTTGTCCCTAAACCCAATTGTTGTTATCTCCCCCAATCTTTCTCAATACTATTCTTATATGCATTGGCATATGCATTATTGCACCTCCATTGTAGCTGCGCCAGCACACGTTTTTGCTCTCTGCTCCTTTTTTATCTCTTTCGTCCAACCTAGAGACGCAATTTTTCTGTGGGTGTGCTAGTAACTAAGTGGCCATTACCGCAGCGGCTCCAAGCTCGTCCACCTTCGATCTGTATACGTGGAAGGTTGTACTATCTCCATTGGTGTAAAGGGTAAATCAAAGTCGCTGTTCACGAAAATGTAACTTCTTCCGCTGTCGCGCTCGCTGCGGCTAACTACATAAACATCAGAAACGCAACCAAACACTTGTCAACCTAAACTTCACGCGCCGGAATCTAGATAGGCCGGCCATCTTGCTCGGTCGGAGCTTCTGCGGTAGTAGACCCGTAACTAAGGCTGTGCCATAACCGATGCTAGTACTGGGACCGGCTGCCGGTACTGGGTTACGAATTACCGGAAAAATTACCAAGATCGGCATGTTTTTCAAGCACTGGCATTTTCGTACATTAATATTATGACATCTTGTTCCCAACGCTAATAAAAATTATGCCACTTTTAAATAAATAATCTGCTACGTCTTACTTTGGATTCGCGATCAAAATTAACTTTGCATACCGCTAAAAATGGCTCCCTTAACGTTTAGGCCTATCGGACACTCTCTGATAAAACACAGGCAGCCATTTTCTCAAGGTCAAACCAAAACAGCAGAACCGCACTTCCAGCTCTCGCGAAAGTGGTTGCGTAAAATTACTTTAATTCTCATTCAACAAGTCGAAAGACTGCTTTTATTATTCCATTAATTAAAAAATAATTTTAGTCAAGTTAATGGCATAATTAAAATCAAAAATTATTTGAATTTCGTATCGTAGTGAAATTCTGCATAAAAACCGGAAATGAAATGACGCATCAGCGTTGCGTTAGGCCTAACATAACATCGTGGTGTCGTGTTTCACTCTCGGTTTCGCAGTTTCCCGTGATAGTCCAGACTTCGGGCTGTTGTTTATCTGCAGATTCCTGTCGCGCATTTGGCAAAGAAAATGCATAATGCCGCCAAAGACGTCAGGTATTTAGGAATATTTTGTGGAAGTAGCGCGTGGAGGAAAAGATTCCCATTCATACGGAGCAAGCAATTTGCGTTAAGTGTCTAAAACAACTGGAGAGATGAAAAAAGGCAATGTTTGTTTTTGTGTCTAAAAAAGCAAATTAACTACTGTATAGTATGTAAAACGTTTTTTTTCTTTAGGCACATCTACCACAAAATGTGTGAAAATTATGGAAAAGGGGAAAAAAAGCCTCATCTCTCGTCAATTTTTCAACTTTGTATCCCCGAGAACCATTTTTTTTAAACTTTGCATAGCCTAACGAGCCTATGATATTTTATATCTGTGTAGCCCACAACATATTTACACACAGAATGTTTTAAAGCTTCCCAGTAAACATGCATAAATTGGCCTACAAGATTTTTAGTAGCCTAGGTCTACAATATTTTAGTATAATCTATTAAGTATTTAATACAATATTTAGCCTAAACTAGGTCAGTAAAGTATAGGTCTATTAATTTACAGTTAACACTGAAAAAAAATTAAATGATTTCTTTGAGCTATAACGTGTTCCGCAAATAATTCCTTTGTAAAAATGTTAGGTAAGGTTTGTTACACCATTAAATTATTGACACATTCTGTATTATTTATTAAGTTATCTTTCGATATCGGCATTGGCACCGGCATGGTATCGGCACTTGATTAAAAGTATCGGAATCAGAATCAGTTGAACGAGCACCGGTATTGAACCAGTATCGGGAAAAGTGGCACGGGCACAGCCTTACTAGTAACCCTTGGACGCCTTGTTGACTTCCGTCAGACCCAGTTATTAGGCTGTGGCTTCTCCATCGTCAACTGTACGTTTCTCACCGCCATTCCAATGGAATGGCCCTACTTCACAATCAACTCGCAGTATGTGAAGCTAATTTCCTCATAGAATCAATGTGTTTTATTGCCACAAGCTGAACGGCGCGTAAGTTCTACCCCGCCAGAAGCTTTTCAGAGCAAGAAGGAGGATGGACAGAGATAGAACCCGAGAGCAACTGGTTTCCCCCGTACTAAAGGAATTAAAACTATTCTAGGACCATTCAAAGGAGCTTCCGTATTTGCTTTCTGCAGCATTGCATCGGCTAGCTGGCAAGCCATCTGGACAGCCTCGAGAGAAGGGGGTCGATGAGTTTGTGTCTTGGTCCATGTGATTCTCCATGCCTAGATCTGAATGCCGACAGGTTCATTTTACTTTGGTCTGAACAATATTACGAAGTTAATTATTATGCTATGACCAAACGGCCATCGATTTTACACATTACATTGGTAATTAGTTAAGCCAATTTTCGGCTGATTACAATACAGTACAGTACTTTGTCCTCAGCCTTCATCAGGCTCACGGGTCTTATGAAACCATTTTTCAGTCTGACACTTTGAATTCTGAGTGTCAAAAGTGATGTTACATTGCCAGTGGCCCCTTTCTGCATTCGTTTGGTGTGGGCCAGAAGCTCCTCTATCTCTCAGTGTGGCTAATTATCAATTCTCTAGTATTTATATATTGCCAATATTTTGATGCACCCACCGTCGCATGTTCATAAGTCGGATATTCTGGTTTCTTAGGTTTAGAATAGCGAGACATACAAGTGCTCGCCAACAGACTCATGCGGTTTATTCGACTATATCAATACTTTAGTTTCATTCCATGCTACCTTATGGTTGGTTTTTAAGGTATGCCTTACAATTACAATTTTCTTTACTTTATTTTCGACATCTCCTTTGTATCCGCACGGCACATTGTATACCCCCTCTTGCGTGTTACTTATCCACAAGATGGAGGCTTCTTCCTTTTTTCGCCCATCCCTTCTACATTTTATGAGTGTTATGTCTTATGTCTCTCATGAAACTAGATTTGATGCCTACTCCGCACCGAACGAACATCATGATTCCTTTTTAACTTAGGATTTTCTCCGGACCTTCTCACTCTCTCCCTCCATGTAAGTAATGTCTATTCTATACTGTTCGGGGATCCTTTCCTCTGGGTCTTAAATTTTTCCCTCTTCTTACTCTGTTCAACACTTCTCTCATCACGAAGCAGGGAGTTTAAGAGGGCAGGGAGTACTCCAACTTGATGAACCACCCTTTAGCTAGGAAGAGGCTTCCATCTTGATATCCTTGAGAATCAAAGAACACATGGGAGCAACCCGGAGAGGAGAGCTGATCTTGTATCTCTCTCACAACACCATATCTATACAAGATCGATTGGAGCAACACTTCCATCCTCCTGCATTCCGACACTAAATAAAAATCCCATCTTCGTGCACTTGAATACTTAGCAATCAACTGCTTCTCTAATCGCTGGTTTCCCCTCGTGAACCTTACTGGACCGTCTTGCAACTAAAGTGATAGTCGCCTGCACACCGACTTGATCACAAAACTGTAATCTAAGTGGAACCGCACATAAGCAAATCGGACAGAAAGCTTCGAACGCACCGCAGAGATCAATGGTGTGACACGTGAGAGAGAAGTTTGAATTAGGATTAACCAACTGCAACATCCTGTACGTTTGACCATTTTTGTTTTTGGGCAGACTTCCGACGGAGAACGGACAATTATCCGAAAATTTAAGTGAAAAGTGAAAATTTAAGATGTTTTAGTGTGCTAGGCCTACTAAATTGTTGTACTCGTGATGAAGTGCGATTTGAGTACTTTAGTCAAGAATGTCGATTTATCGCCACTGTTATTGCCGGTTGCTGGTTTTCCACATCCATCTTGAGGATAAGAAGCATGCAAGAGAGGGTTTACAGTGCGTCGTGTGAGGACTGCGAATCAGTTTACATCGCTGAGACAAGAGAGGGAGTAAAAACCGCAAACGACAGCATATAGCAGAAACGAGAAGTAAAATGGAAGAAAACAGAGTCACTGGACACAGTATTGCATGGGAAGTCACCCGGACCCTCATTATCTCAAATTAAAACAAGATCAACATCTTTGCCAATTGCAATTTTTAGCTAGCTAAGCTCACGAAAAAAGTGGTAGGATCCTTACGAACATTCAAGCACCATCCACCCCGGGCAACCAGTTTTTAATGCATGAATTTACTGAAAACCTTCTAAAATTTTGGAATGCATGAGCGACAAATCCAGCAGACTGCAAGCGCAGTGTAATTCAAATTGTAACCACAGTAACTACAAAGAAAATGTAAACCATAACACAAAATATGAACACGGGACGCCTGATGAAGACGGTAGGAAGCGTGGAACTTTCATCTATCCGACTTCACAGCAAACTAAAATTCACAAATACTAGGTCGGTTTCATTTTTTCGACTTCGGTTCCGGTTTCGGTTTTCACGCCCATAAAACCGCGGTTTCGGTTTCGGTATCGGTTTTTGCCACCATCCACCCAAAACCATCTATTTCTAGTTTGTTTTCTTTTAACATTAGTATTACTAGCTTCTAACTCACTCCTCTGCTTTCCCACGTTCAGCAGCGTCATAGACCATGGGCCTAGCTGTTACACCATTTTCCTCTATTTTCTTTTTAATGGCTGTCATTTATACGTGCAAAATGATAATTATTTTTTTTTTTAAATAGAAAAATAGATAAATTTTTGATTTTTCGAACACCATACGAAAAACCGACACTAAATCCGAATCGGTTTCGGTTTACAGTAAAAACCGAAAATTCGGTTTCGGTTACCGACCCAACCCTAACAAATACCGTTTTGTATTTATTTTCGAGAACAAGCGTAATAATGGAACAAATGATGGAGTTCTTTACGGTGAAAAATTACAACATTTTCCGAGACTTTATGTCCAACTTGATTAACACTCATCTTCACCAAGTTAAGATATTGGTTTTTTTAAACTCGATCTCACAATATCTTGCGAATTTTCTACAGCTTTAGCGTTTTTCAAAACACAAAATGAAGACGTAGTTGCAGCCGGAGAACGGACTGAAACTTAGTGCCCGAGGAGGACAGATGTGAAGCAGTTATACCACCAAAATTGCTAAAGTTGTCAAAAATTCGCAAGATATTGTGAGATCGAGTTTTAAAAGATCTAATATCTTAACTTGGTGAAGACGAGTGTTAATCAAGTTGGACATAAAGTCTCGGAAAATAATGGAACAGATAAGTGAACGTCTCAAACGCCGACACTTGGAAGGTATAATGTAAATACTGAATTAGGCCACGCAAAAAAACATTGTTTGGTTTACGGGCCAGGTTGCAAATTGAAGTACCAGGCATTTTATTTGATTGACCTGACCACATTTCTTCGACAAGCACCTAGCTCAAGCTGAAAGAGTAGAGTAGGCTACGCATTCAGCCTAAAAAATATATATTTTGCTAATATTCTAAAAACTCAGCCTAATCACAGTATTTTTATTTAATAGGCCTATCGAAAAATCGGTCGACTCAGCATTTCTACTTTGGTTAACCTTTTAAGGACTGCGTGCGTGCTAAGAACTTATAGCCTAACTGACTTGTAGAAAAAAATCGTAGCTTCTCACCAAGTTTAGGTAAGGGAATGAAACCTGTGTCCTTCTTATCCGTAATGATCTGGCTTTCATAGCCCAGTTTAAATTTTACTGTAATTGGCTGGAAGTTTTTAATATAACTTGTAGAAGCGCTGTAAACAATGATTATACAGCGGGCGCACCCATCCTTAAAGGGTTAAAGTTCATGACATACTCACAGTTCGATCACGCAAAACCAAAAGTCTAAGATTTTCAAAGGTTTTCACCTCGAATCTTGCGAATTTTCGAAAACCTTTACTGCTTGTCTTCTTCAGGCAGTTAACACTTTGGATCCTAAGGACGTACTGGTACATCTCACATTTTTGATTTGCTGTACCAAACTGTGGAGGGCAGTACGTCTGCTGTGCCTCAGCCAGAGTCTTTGTTGGACATATTAGTTCACTTTTCAATCGTTAGATGGCTGAACCATGCAGTAGAATTTCTGCTTTTAGGGTTCTAGCAGGAGCGTCTTTTTTTGAAGTGAAATTCAACATGTCGTTGTCAGACGAAAATGAAACTGAAACTGGCGATTTTATTGAAACTAACACGCCACAGAGGCTCGAATTCAGTGCCTGAAAGTTATTACAGTGAACAAATATTATTATAGCTAATTTGAAGTGTTTTTTTCAGATTGAGCAGCTTTGTTTGTCACTGGTATGCGTTCTTCGTACTTTTGTCGAAACACAAATATTTTGTTTTTTCCCTCATTTTTTACAAGAAATAATTTTTTTTTAATTTTCACCTAACTTTCCAAAAACTTTGCACTTTCATCTACTACCTAAAAAAAATTGTGTTAATTGGCGAAAAACTAACAGAGTTGTGATTTTTTTCGTAAGACGCTAATACTGTCAGGACAGGCGGACATGCGCGAAACATTATGGCAGGCTCCAAAGTGTTAAGCCACCGGCACCTACGCTCACAATCCTTCCAAACCCAACGAACTTCCAAAATTCAAAACTCCCTCCTGTTCACATCACAGTAGGCCTTGAGTCAGCATTCCAGGCTGGTGTTGGCACTGCTCATAGTCAATGTTTCTTCATCTGTGTAGAGGCAAGTCAATAAAACTACTGAACACACAAGAACCAGCCTACAAAATGATTAGTAACATGGTGACACCCCAATTCAAAACTAGACTGGAAGCAAGCTGGAAGAAATTCCTCCCTGCACCACCAACTACGGAGGAAGAAACAGATGAAGAAACATCGACTATGAGCAGTGCCAACACCAGCCCGGAATGCTGACTCAAGGCCTACTGTGATGTGAAGAGGAGAGAGTTTTGAATTTCTGAAGTTTGTTGGGTTTGGAAGGATTGCAATTGTGGGTATGGCTGGCTCACACTGAAATCAGAATTTTAAAGATTGAGTCTCATTTTTCATCAATTCCTCTGGTAACAGGACTAGAGCTTCAGGCACACTCACAGGCACTTGGCTGCTGACTATTGCCACACTCCTATAAGCTAAGTGTTCGTTTGGTCATTTTCTGTGTTCTCTACTACTAGCTATCGTTATATACCACCTGTAACCAGACTTACCTCGCTTTAGTAACCATCCCTCTTTAATTATCTTTGCCTGGCCAAACGCCTCGGCGGCACTCATGGCACCGGGAGACCTTCACCCTCTGCCTACAAATGAATAAATACCATTAATCACACTAGTACAGAATAAACAGGATGACACACAACTTGCAACCATGTAAGCACTTATGTAACATAATGTAGCTGTGCGTCAATTAAAAGTTGGACAGTTTTATGGTCGATATTTGTTTGCTAGCTTTCCTTAACAAAACTGCAGATTATCTGAATTTTATTTTTCTTTAGGCTAATTGTTTAGAAAAAAAAACTGTTTAATACTTTGGCCTAGGCAATATTAGTGTGCTGCAGTCAGCAGCGAAAATGCTTCTTTTCTACTTACCTTGTATTTCTCCATTCGCCACGAATTCATTTGACAGATCCAATATTGCATCACAGTGAGTGGTAAAAAGACTGGGCAAACCGCGATACCTTTTTTCTAGGGATCAACCAAAAAAGGTTTTTGCCAATAACTGTCATATTGATCCGATCTGATTATTGTGTAGGTCAAGATTAACATTTTTTGTCAGTCGCCACTGGCTGGTTAGCTAGCTCTGATTAGTCGCCATTTGTGTTTTATTTATCGCCACAATGTGTTTTTTTCATGCAGAATCCCAGTTTACGCATTTTCATCTAATCCCAATTCAGACACTGCTTTTAGAACAAGATTCTGATGGTGTTTAGTTCAGGGAACAATACAGCATGTGCAACATGAATTTTACGAGACAGTAAACTTTTTACTTTTCATGAACCAAAGAACTACTGAGAGGTTGCACAAAAGGTACAACCTTTGGTAAATTAATAGTGCGTCCTTCAGTGCGAACTAGAGTGGCACACTATTTACATTTACTCTTATACCCTAATACAACCATTAAGAACTAGAACGGCACACTGTTTACATTTATTCTTATGTCCTAATACCAGCAATAAGGCAAATGAATTAATTATACAAGACAAATAAGGAGTCTGCATCCCACTAGTTTAACAATTGTTGACATTTTAAATTTGCTTTAGTTTTGTTACCTCCTACTGGCGACTAAGTGGAAACTTGATGCTCGCCGGAGCCCAAAAGTTAATCGCCATCTGGCTACTGGCTAAAAATCTTGATCTCTAGATTATCGGAGGAAAAATATCGGCCGATGCTGGGTCAATTCCTACTTTTTCCCCCTAAAAAAACTACTGGTGATATTGCAATGATATATCGAAATTAATCCAAATATAATGTATGCCTAGGCTGTAGTCTAATTTTCAATATCACCTATCTTACAGTTAGCGATGTGCGAAACTCGAATTTTCGGGTTAACTCAACACGAGTTGAAAACTCTGAATCCTTACATGAATACAACACACCTGGTAATGAGAAGTATCCACTAAAGGGTAGCCAGCGCAGTAGAAGGTGCAGTGAAGAAAAGAGTGGAGCAGCAAGAGCGAAAAAGAAGTCTGAGTGACAGGCACAATGATAACAGTAAGCCAAGGCTCAAACAAACATGTTTTGCCTATAACCAAGAATTTATAGTAGATTGGCAGAAGTAGTAGTCATGGATCGCTACAGCCTCCTGAAAATTGACTGGGTCAAGAACATTGAGGGGATATATTGGTACAGCGTCCGGAACCACAACTCGTACACGAGTCATTGGATAAAGGCCTCACCAGAAGGAAGGGTGCAGATGGCGCAACAAGACGAGGCGTTTTATCAATAAATGATTTCAAGGAGTAGTTCAAGCTGAAACCACATGTCTGGGACGTAGAGCGGCAAAGCAACGAACTTAGTCTGACTCAAAAGGGAGGCAGGCTACCCACCGAGTGGTGAAGTGCCCGCTTGCGCTTTCAAGTCTGAGCACGAGTGGGGATTACGATAGGAAAAGGGCGCGAACCTATTTTCTTGGTTCGTGCTCAAGCTTGAACAATTAAGACTGACGAGTTCGAGTAGTCACGAGCAAACAATGATGCACGTGATGTTTACTCGTTCTTTGGCATCAAGTTGCGACAGGCGAAGGCTGTGTCTCCGAAGAAAAAGAAATCAAATTTTCGAAAATTTATCAAAACTTGGAAAAGCATGGTGTCTGAAGCAGGGAAGCGTTATTAAGGATCTACAACAGGACAATGGCGGTAAGTATTGCGAATATATTTTTCAACAGTTTCGCGAGAAGGCAGGAACTAGAGCACTAAAAGACCCACCCGTAATACACTGCAACTCTGCAAGAAAGTGGAGCAGAAACTGAACGATTTAATAGGATATTATATGGACATGGCTTGCGTAATTCTATTTGGGGTGGGTGGATGGGGAAACTACCTAAGTTCCTTTGAGGAGAGATCGGCTGAAGGCCTATCTCCGTAATGCAGGCATCAGGTGTCTGGCTACCCCATGAAGGAGAGAAATACCGCACAGTCTACAACCTAGAATGCCTATGTTGGTACAAACTAACCATCAAGAAGCACGCTCTATGCGTGAACAAAGATAGGTTACCTAGTTGGTCACAATACACACCGGAAGGGCTACAAAATGTGGGTGCCCAAAATGCGCAAGATGCTGGAAAGTAGGAATGTTAAGTTTGCTGTGGATTCACTTAGGAGCTCAGAACAGAAAGCAAATCTCGCTGAAGTCATTGAGACGTGAAGCGAGGCTCCAGGTAAAAACGTCATCATAGACCTGACACGATTCGATTGGATGATGGAGTGGCAGACACACCAGTTAAGGATCTTGGGGGACGTTCATGGTATTGTAGAAGATGAGACTTGACGTTAATTAGAAACCGGAAGAAATAGTGGGGAATGTCGAAAGTGTTGACGAGTAAGCCACTCATGTTGCACCAAAAGCATAAGTAGTGGCAGCACCGCCTGTAATGGTAGTCGACGAACCACAAACTGACGTAGTCACTGCTCCCGTCTACGTTCAACACCAAAATACGATTGCGCTTGCTAAATAGACGCATGTCAGGAAATCCACACAGTTGCGACCCTGAACAGAACACATGCCAAAGGTGTTTCCGGTTGCTACTGCATGCTCCAGATTGACAGGCTTACTAAGTCGAAGGAAAGAATTCTAGCGAATGAACTATGCTTCTTTCATGAGAAGGAGATACATGCATCACCATGGACATGGAAGGGATGACCCAGCAAGGTACACTCTTCAAGGAAGAATTGCTGGAGAATTCTATCCGCAATCGCTCAAGACGCAGATCTGCCAGGGAAGCGGTTCAGACAGCCATGTGTAAAGATTGGTGGTCCCCACCACAAGTAATAAACAACCTGGACACGAGTGTAAAGGCGCGAACCATTACAGTTCGTGCCCAGCTGATAGGATTGCTGCTTTACAACAGGGCCCAGTAGCAGAGCTTGCTGCTATTGTCTCCGACACCAACTGTGTCGAAATAAACTGTCCGCATCCGTTCTGTTTTATCGTCTGGTAGCCCGCACATTATTCGTTTACATTAATTAGTTTCCGTGCACTTTAAAGTTGAAAAATCACCTTATATCACGCTTATTTTCACAATCACACGAAAAAACAAAATTTCAGCAAATTCTCGATAGTCAGCAGTCCTGGAGGTGGAATGGCTCAGGCGACTATCATCTTCAGGCTCCACAACACCACAGTTCACTACTTCATAACGACCGTTCGTCTGCTTCGAATATTGGGCGCGGCCTCCGGTATTTGTTGGGTACGTAGCGAATCTGGAGAGCGGTTGCCGCGATTCGTTGGGTTTGTCGCCCATTTCTCACGCAGCCGGCGATCGAGTTCTCCACGCACCAGAAAATGAATACTAGGGTTTCGCAATGTACCCAACAAATACCGGAGGCCGCGCCCAATATTCGAAGCAGATGAACGGTCGTTACGAAGTAGTGAACTGTGTTGTTGTGGACAACCCTTCCCAATGTCGGTCGCCACTCGCCATTTGGCGAGTGGAAATCAACAGTTAGCGACTTGGAATTTAGCCTTACTGGCCAAAATGGCGACTAGCTGCAGAGCATGCCACTAAAAATGGGGTATCTCTGGAACCATATAAGTTAGAGACAAACGGTTTGCGGCGTTATGCTCAGATTTATAGGGGCTATATAACTGTATTTTCTGCATTAATAATGGAGTTTAAGAAAATTAAACGATTTTGTTAATGCATAAATTAGAGAAACCTTTCATCATACAAGACGTATTTGGTAGGCCTATGTGGCAAGTAGAAATTGTGAAATGGCGAGTGCTTTGTAAAGTCTACTGGCCAAGTGGCGACTGCTACTAGATTGACATTCGGAAGGGTTGGTTGTGGAGCCTGAAGAAGATAGTCGCCTGAGCCATTCCACCTCCAGGACTGCTGACTATCAAAAATTTGCTGAAATTTTGTTTTTTCGTGTGATTGTGGAAATAAGAATACGAATTTTCACAGCAGAGCATGTGACATTTTCAAACCGTGTACTTTAACTTACTAGAACTTGCAGAAAGGTCTCTTCGAGACGATTTTAAAATGGTGTATTGGAATGCCGAAATTTGTCAGAAATTTACGAAATGATGGAAACTTTGGCAAAATCAGCCTGCAGCAGCCTTCCGGTGTACGTGGCGTACCGTCACGCTGATTCTGCTACAAGGCAATACAGTTGCAGCATGCCTAAGCATTCACTAAATTTACATGGCCACAAGAAAGTGGATTTTAATGATGCGCTTTGAAATGTGCATCAAAAAACGGGCATGGACACAAGACCACTATTAGGGCCATTCCACCAAGGCCCGTATATATGCCAGTATGCTCATAAACCCCTTTCTTCTTGCCCTCCCGTTGGCAAACATTGGGCACGTCCCACACGGCTCTACCCCCCGCATGCAGTCATCTAGGTTAGCTTTTATGACCCAAATGCGTAACCAAATGTATGCAATTCTTAGTGGTCTTCCTCCTCATGTACTTATTTTCTGTCCCAAAATTCGAGCAGCACCAGTACAAATTACATGGGCGCTGTAACTTTACCAACCTTAAAAGGCATTCTCGGATGTTCAATGGAATCGCGAACATTTACATGAGTAAAAACGTCGATGCGCATCAGACTGTCTAACCACCTGTGTAAAGCGCGCGGGGGGGGGGGGGGGGGTAGATTGAGGTTTGATGACGCGCAACTTTCACCAATTTCCGTCGCCACTCGCCAAACGGCAAGGAAAATTCAGCATTTGGCGACTTAATTTTTAGAGCTACTCGCCAAAATGGTGACTGATTAACAAACCCTGATGCTTAAATTGTCATATCTCGGGAACCGTATTAGCTAGAAACAAGTGGTTTGCAGCGTTGCGTGCAGAATTACAAGGGCTCTCTAACCAAGTGTGCAACAATGTCGCTAGCCACTTTAGTTGATTGGCAAGTTAAATTAATGCAAACAATATTTAAGCATTAAGTAGTAGCACACCTGCTAAAATTGTTTCTACATGACGAGGAGGTAATGGACAATGGCGAATACATTTTAATGTCTACCGGCCAAATGGCGAGTGCCACACAATGCACATTCGTGAAGGTTGATGACGCTCCATTATAAACGAACAAAAGTCACCAGAAAAACGCACACTTTCACAACAGAAGACACTCACACTGTCTAGCGAATTTTCGATAGTTAACTACTATCTTCCTCAGGCCTTAAAGTTAGTTTGGACTCTGTTTACATCCCTGTTGTTTTCACCGTTATCGTCTGCTCGTTCGTTGCCATGCTCGAAACTTGGTGCGTTGCGTAGGCTAGCCTCCCAATTTTTGCAAGCCCACCACGCGAGTTGTGTATCCTCCCGATTTGTGCAGGCCGATCCAGCGAGCTAGCCACGTGAAGTCCCCACTTCCAACTGCATTAATTTATAAATTCACCATTTTAGTAACTCAGCAAATCAACAACCTCCGTAGAAAGTGACTGCTTTGACTTCTCAAAAGCAGGAGACATAATAAAAACTGACCTAAGAATACATGTGAAACCTACCATAAGCTAATATACTGAGTTACTTTATCTGCTAATTTGGTTGTTTGTGCTATTTTTTAAGCTTGTTTTTAGTAGGCTACGGTATGCGTGTATATTTTGATGGGAAGGTGGGGAATTAACCTATGGGCTGGATAATTACCTTGCCTTCATCAGTGGATCTTCAGTCGGGAAGGATGGCGACGATCGTTTGACGGCGTTGTTAGGAAAAAAGGGCGCGAACGTTAGTTGTTCGTGCTCAGGCTTGGAAGAATGGCAAGACTGGACAGCCACGTGCTAATTGTGTAGCACGTGCCATTATTGTCGGTGTTCTTCGTTGTCGAGATGTTGCTGCGACCAGACGTGTCGGATTGGTTCCGTTGATGCCGCTAGCTTAGGTAGGCTACAAGATAGGGAGAGTGTATTTTGCCGTGGCCCTACAGATGTGTCTGCCGTCAGTGTTAGCCTTCAACGAGATGTCGGCAACAAGACGGCTGTAAAAGACTCGCTCCAAAGGATGCCCGACCGGAAGATCGTCGTCAACGCATGCAAGCAGTTCATCGTCCACGTCGCCACGTCTCTCTCCGCAATACAGGCGTCACGTTGCTGCACTTTTGCAGCGGTACTGACGTCACGGCCACGCAGCTATGGCCGCTCTAGGCCAGTCATCAGTCCAGGTTAGTCCAAGGGGTAGCATAGTTGCGTTGAGCTAATCTAAGGCCCTATCTCGTTGACTAAACACGCTGGGACCCGTCCGTCATCGCCGACATCTTGTCACCGAGAGGAGCACGACAACACACTGCACGTGTCGCAACAATGTTGTGCCTCACTCCTTTGCAGTCTGGGCACGAACAGCCAAAATGGTTCGCGCCATTTTTCTTAACATAACCCCCACTCGTGGCCAGGTTGCAAAACCTGAGTGGGGTCTCACTTCCTAGTGAGTGGTCTGCCTCACTTCTGAGACAGACACTTCTGGAGGTCTTGTTGACTTCTGTCCCGGACAGTAGCTTGTCGACCTCTTCATTAGCTTTACTTCTTCGAAAAGCTCCTTATCTTGCAGAGACATCTCCTTCTGCTTGTCCGGAGGGGCCTTTGCCCAGCGCACCATGTACCCGCTGTGGTCAACATGTGGCATCAGGTTTCCGTCTGCGTCCTTGACCCACTCGATGGGCAAAAGGTTGTACCACTCTGCGAAGTCTTTCGCCCACATTGGAGATTGTTCGCTCTGCGATGCAATCTTCCTTGCACCTTCGCTCTTGGCTTCTTGTTGCACTGCTCGCTGTGCTTCCGCAAGAGCTCTTCTTTGCCTCTTCGCCGATCTAGGCGACAACTGAGGTTTATGTTGTACTTTTACAACGTCTGTCTGGTTTCCCGGCATACCACTCGTCTTCACAATGGCGATGACTTTTCATCTTTTGCATTCTTTCCTCCGGAAACCTGTTGCACGTCTGCAACTTCTGAATCGGGTGCTCTACTCGTCTCTGCAGATGAAGTGGCCCGTTCATCTTCCACTACTATCTGGTTGCGGCTTTCCCCCAATATTGCTTCCTTGGCTTTGTGGTTAACAGAACATTAAACTCGGGCAGCGTTACGGCATTCTCACTTCTTGGCACCTCTTCGTGGTCCACCACAATTACTGTTTCGTCACCATCATCACTGCCAAACGCCACACGTAAGATTCTGCCTAGTGTCCTGGAGTCCACTTCTTCACTCCAAGCCAATCTCATTCCACTGTCAATTGCCCTTCGTATACGTTTGTCCAGAATCAAAATCAAAATCGTTTGACATCTCCCTTGATTTACTTCCGAGTCAGCCAATATTCTTGCGTCGCTTATTGCTTGGTAGACATGGTCATGCAGCAGCAGTCTACTCTTTTCCTCTGCATCCGGTTCTGGTGCATATTTGTTGAGTATTTCGGTTGCTACATTCGGCCCATAACCCTTTTTGATGGGAAGGTGGGGAATTAACCTAGGGGCTGGATAATTACCTTCCCTTCATCAGTGGATCTTCAGTCGGGAAGGATGGCGACGATCGCTTGACGGCGTCAAGTTGCTGCACTTTTGCAGCGGTGCTGTCGTCCCGGCCACGCAGCTATGGCCGTTCTAGGCCAGTCGTTATTCCACGTTAGTCCAAGGGGTAGCACAGTTGCGTTGAGCTAATCTAAGGCCCTATCTCGTTGACTAACCACGCTGGCACACGTCCGTCATCTCCGACATCTTGGCACAGAGAGCAGCAAGACAACACACTGCACGTGTCGCAACAATGTCGTGCCTCACTCCTTTGCCGTCTGGGTACGAACCGCCAAACTGGTTCGCGCCATTTTTCCTAACATATTTTAGCATCATGCACATTAAGTTGCAAAACAAAATTAATCGCCAAAAAAGGAACTAGCAGTAAGCCGAGATTGACAAGCGGACAGCGATATCTCAAGAACCATAGGAATATACAATTGCTGCAATATACTGAGGTTAGCCTACATAAAATTTTACAATTTTGTAAATTCATAAATTAGGAAAAAAAAACATGCATCGTGCAAGGTATAATTTGTAAGCTACGTGACGAGTCAATTGTGATATGGCAAGGTTACTGGCAAATTTTGGAGACTACTAATATTTTCCGAGACTTTATGTCCAACTTGATTAACACTCATCTTCA
>JAHWFP010168219.1:260640-296678 GCA_023313725.1 Lithobius niger | reverse complement strand
ATTGGAACTGTTACAGACTGAAATCTCAAATAGCACTGAATTAGTTACGGAAGAGGTTTGTGCACCGAAGTTTAGTATTGATTTCTGTTAGGAACCGTACACAACGCCATATTAATGCACACTAATAGTACCATACACTACTGTCGTCTCTTTCTGGCACCGTTACAAAGTTGAAAAAAGCGACGGACGGACAAAGTCGTTGCAATAGTCGTCTCAGCCGGTACGGCTGTACAGAAGACTAAAAAGGAATAATCTCAAAGTGATAAATATGTTGTTCCCTCCCTCCCCATCAAACAATCCAAGCGATCTTGGAAAGACAAATAGCTTGACTTAAAGGCAGGTTGTCATGGAATGAAATTATGCAAAATCTAGCACTATCTAGCGCTTTATCTTATAATATCCAGCACTTGCTTGCATCAAGTAAAGGAATGCAAAACGTCATTTCTTTTAAAGAAACGAACAAGCCACAAGTCTCTTTAATCATTGAGTGAAAATCTAGTTCATCTTCGTGCACCTGGGAGCAAGCGGTAAAGGATAACGTTATCACTGCCACTAGAATGACGCCACCATAGATTCTTAGTGCTTACAATTTTCTGTTGGTGACAATGTGTCTTTACGGGAGTATGGGGGGGGGGACGCTGTTACACAAATACGAACATTTGGATGATTATTTTGGAATGCAAGTGTTGATCAACAAAAAAAGGAGAAAGACCATGAAAGCAAAGCAGCAGCCAATCAACGCCAAGCAGCTCCAGACATATTGGATGAAGCAACACACTTTCCCACCATGGTAGAAAACGACTTTTGAAAGCCATCCTTTGTCTGTGTATACGGCCAAAGAGGCCTGCTGCTGCTGCACCCGACCAGATATAAAGAGAGCGGCCAACAGGACACGTCATTTTGCGGTTTCGGGCCCTGGCAGCCTGTAACGCCAGCCAATAGCAAGCCAGGATCTGGCAGCAGGGAAAACTTGGTTCAATGCATGGAGGGGAAGGAAAGAGCACAAAATTCAGAAGGGGGGAGGGAGGGGGGGGGGGAGAAGAGGGATATCCATCCAAACGTAACACTAAGTCTTTTCCTTTGTAGATACAAAAACATTAATCATTTAGAAATCTTTCGTACCGTACGATTATTTTATTTGTATTCTTGTTTTGCAGTGGCCTATATCAGTGGTTCCCAACCTTTTCTACAGCATTCCTCCCCATTGGGTCTAGCAGGCAATGGTGCCCCCCACCCCCAAGAAAAAAAAAGTGGTGTTATTTTTTTTCACTTCGATACTTCGATGCATAGTTAGGAATAAAAAAAATCCTCCCTGATCTTTAGGGCGCGTTTACGCAACGACTAACCTTTGCATTCTCGCAGCTAGAAGCTAGAAATCATCTGAAATTCCAACGTGGCGGCGATTTTAGCGCTGTCGACTCGCAACGAAAACAGTTAATAATGCAACTCAGAAGCGACTAGAAAAATTTCGTCAGGAGGAATTCTTTATGTTATTGTCACAGATTAAAACACTACAAGTATTTATTCACATGATGTCCGATTTACTAATTCAGGTAGTGTTGTTACCATGGCAACGACATCTTTGCCGTCGCGATAAGTAGCTGCGAGAAAAGGGAGTCCCGCCTCACCGGTTGGCAAACGTGGGCCTATACATCTATGCTATTCTCTATTTCCATGCATGTTCGTTTGTTATTTGTCTTCTACAGTCTTTTTTTTAACTGAATAATCTTGCGTAATTTTGTTTTATAATAAAAGTTGCCTTTCGCCGAAATGGCTTTTAGGCATTGGCCTCTAATACTCTACTAGATATCGACTTTAAGCATAAAACATCCTCTAAATAAGCTGTAAATGACACCCTATGTCATTTCTTTAGTTTAGTACATTGTTCTATACGAATTCCAAAGTTACTACTAATTTTCTTCACGTCAGAATATTGCTTGGTGTCGTTAAGCTTGATGGTCATAACAGCTGAACCACAAATTTAGAGTAACGTTCATAATTTTTTTAGGCCCATCAAGGAAAAACACTGACTAAACTGTAGAAAAAGTTTTTTTTTGTACCTAAAAAAAATGACACTTCCAGCAGTCAAAATTTCTAAAATCCAAGCCTCCACGGCCCCCATCATCTAAGAACTTTACGTTATTTCTAGTGTCATCCAGCGAATAATTCTTTAAAACAACTTTCTAAAAAAGTTTTTGCCCCATGGGTTCATGTTGCACGTGTTGATGTTGTGAAGGGTATGGACATACTGACTTGAACTGCCTTTGTAGTACACATATGCAGCCCTTACATCAAACGTTTTTTACAGTCATGAATCTCTGAAATTGGCTCAAAGAACACTTCTTTTTATGTTTAAAATAAAATCCCTTAAGTCATGGCTCGTTTTCTACACAATTCTGTGGCGTTTTGACAAAGGGGCATAAGTCCATTTTTGGCATTGTTGAGGTTAGTCCAAAAATGGCTCGTCTATCATTCTCTTTGCTTTGACAAAGAGAGGTTAGTCCACCCTACCATTTTCTAGCTTTTTTTGGATATGTTCGTTGGATATAAGTCCATAAACAGTCAATCTAATTTGACAAACGGAGTTATGTCCAACGTACCTCCTTTTGTTCCAAAAATGGACTTATGCACCTTTGTCAAAACTCCACAGAATTGGGAACCTGTCGATGCGGAATGATATTTTTTAATTAGTCCAGAGGAAATCATATACACTTAACCAGAAAAATTGGGAGGGGGGAGGGGGTCACAGATTATTACAGGACATTGGGTGGAGTGGCGGAGGTCCCTTTTTTCCGGTCGTGGTAGGGGGGGGGGGCATCGAAAATTTGGAAGTCACATTTTCAATTCCTCCGGTTGCCTCCAGACAGAAATAATGACCAGTCCCTAATGCCCTTCACATTTTAAATGTTTGAGTACGAATAACAATCGACGGTTTTAATTTAAATCAATCAGTTGAATTTTTTTAAATAGATAATTGATTTAAATAAATGTATTAAATATTATTGTATAATGTAAAAACGGCTAATCTAAATACCCACACATGTTGCCGTAGGTTAACCCACAATTTTCGATAATTTAACACTTTTTATGGGGTATACCCAACCCCACCACTTGACTTTACAACAAAGACTGTACACCTCAACACAAAACGAGCAATCACGCACACTTACGACTGGTGATATTTTTCATACCCACATGTTTAAAAAATGTAGAAGAAAGGTGTTTTCAATACTCCAACTGGTTGACTTTTTACCAACTAAAGAAACGTTGGTTTGTGCGCTTGTATTGTAGAGTCCTGTTAAAAATCAACTGTGGTCTATTGTAACCTAATTTCCATATTCGTTAAAAAAAAATATGTAGAGAAAATTGGTTTGCTTCTTCTTATAAAGGTTTATTGTGCTATAGAAAAGACTATATTTATTTAATGTTATGACAAAAAATAGAAAAAAACATAAACAGTTGTCACTTGGCTTGGTCGTATCCAATTTCTCAGAATCCAGTTCGCAGAAAAATATGTCCATCTCTGCTGAATCAAATTTTGAAGAATGCGTTCTGCGAGCCTGGAGGCTGTGCTGGAGTCTGCACAGAAGCACAGAGATAATATGGAGACTGCATGCATTAGTTTATGCATTATGTGGTGTCCATGTGTTTATGTACGTAATACTGTAGATTCCTTTGCGGTTATTAAAAAAAAACAACCAACACAGCCGCACAATTTCTCCCGTTGGGGCTCTTAGCCTTCCTCGACCTAACTTGCGGCTATAGTACGCACATTTCTGAGATGCATACCTTGAAAAATAACGCACAGTCGGGCATCTCTCATCGTGTTATTAATTAGCGCGACTTTTAAGACTATATTACATTTAAAGAGTCCCAGTTTAGAGAATTTAATTGACTATTATATCGATATGCTTAAAAACAATTTCTCTTGTATTATTTTTACATCAATATTGCAGTTTACCTTTTATTTATAGTTTTATTTATAGTTCCCGGTATCTCTAAAGTGGTCTGCCATTTATAAACGGTATCTTAGTTATTTATTTAATTAAATAAATATTTATTTATTTAATTATATACAAAAATACACATCGCCATTTTCCATAAATGCAACATATCCTAATTATTGATACGGTTATCACCCCATTGCATTTTATGGAAAATGGCGATGTATATTTCTAGACATAAATAAATATTTATTTATTTATTTATATACATAAATGCACATCGCCATTTTCCATAAATGGAATGGGGTGATAACCGTATCAATGATTAGAACATATCCTAATTATTGGTATGGTTATCGCCCCATTGCGTTTATGGAAAATGGCGATATATATTTCTATATATAAATAAATAACTAAGATTACCGTTAATAATTGCATACCACTTTGGAGATTATACCTGCTTTTCTAATATGTATATATATTGCTTGTGCCGAACCATAGACAGTCAGCAGAAAGCAGTCATTGTCACAACCAATCCAAATGCAGTTGACTAATGTGACAGGGAACGCATGCCTTCCTTTTCACGGCATCAGTGAAAAGGGGGAGCATGTTCATTTTTGGAAAAAGGGCGAAGGTGTTCATTCTTTGCATAGGTATACTGGAAAAAGGGCGATCAGCTGCCAATGTGATGGGTAATGTCGATCATATCAAAAACCAAAACTGGTAAAAGGGGCCGCCAAGTTCTGAATGGTTCGGCCCTTCAAAGGAGTGATACCAACACACCAAAACATTCGCCAAGTTAATCGCACCGCTTAATAATTCGAAGGTAAAATGAAAACTAGAACATTGCTACTTTCGGTAGAAATGTTCAAGTTTTCATTTAACGTCGAAAGTATTATTCGGTGCGATTAAGTTGGCGAATGTTTTGGTGTGTTGATATCACTCCTTTGAAGGGCCGAACCATTCGGAACTTGGCAGCCCCTTTTACGAGTTTTGGTTTTTGATATGATATCACTCCTTTTAAAAAAAAAATATGTGTATTAGACTCAACTCCACTACCGTGCAGATTTGTAATAAAGTGCCACGTCAACAAGAAATTGATTTTCCACACTTTGCTACTACCTTTTGCCTAGAGGCCGAACCATTAGCCACCTCTTTATAGGTTTTTGGTTTGGTTTTAATTTTGTTGTAATTTGTTTTATTTCGTTAGTTTTGGTGTGATGATATCACTCCTTAGAAGGGCCGAACCACTCTCAACTTGGTGGCCTGTTCACCAGTTTTTGGCTTTGTTTATTTTACTATGATTTTACAGTTGGTTTATGTTACGTGATTTGGACGTGAATACAATTTCTTCGGCAACGTTGTTTAGATTTATCGTGCTACACTAGTGTATGTCTAGGCACGCACGTCAGTATACACTTTGTCATTGTCCGAACTTTGGCCGTCCAATGAGAGACGATGCCGACAATACTAACAATGGTTATAACAATATTTTCGTACTTACGCGCCATCCCACGCCATCCTCGTTACACCCCTAGGCTACAAACCATACAAGGTACGCAGTTCGTATCGTACTGCAGCCATTCGTTCAATTTCATAGATGGAAGCCTTCCCGTTATCTCGGTATCGATGAATAATCACCCTATGGAAATTAACATGGGGATGAGCGGACTAGAATCTAGCTAGCTACACATTTTTAACGTTATTGAGGATCAGATTTTGCATCGAAAGCAGCTTAGCTGGCTTTCCTGCACGAGTTAATTTTTGTCACGTGGGTCATTGCTCTTGATTTCAACACAACTTAAGCTTTTGTACCGCATTATTATTTTTATCCAAGTACCTGAAATGTGCTCAACTCTGCTTCAGGATATTAGACACTGACGCTATGGCGTCGCGCTACAATGGTTTTCAACCTCGACAATTGAATTGATGTGATGTTTGTTGTGATGATTGTTGCCTCAACAATCAATTACTAACGAAATATTACGAAGTGTATTGCTGACCGAGAAGTCGGGCATTCAAACTCCCAGCAGAATCAACGCGCAAGTGCGACAACAAACTAGATTACAAACAAAAACGTCAAGTGTGCTGTAAAAAAAGGGTTATATGATTGAAGTTTCACTTTACTTGTTAAAATGTACACGGATAAAAATTGATAATTTTTAATTGAAATAATCAAATGTACAATTGAGAAAATCTGTTTTAAGTCCTGTTGTGCTTTACGTTATACATATATGAATGGTAAAGCACAACAGGATTTAAAACAGATTTTCTCAATTCTACATTTGATTATTTCAATTAAAAATTATCAATTTTTATCCGTGTACATTTTAACAAGTAAAGTGAAACTTCAATCGTATAACCCTTTTTTTTACGGCACACTTGACGTTTTTGTTTGTAATCTGTGTACCTTTTTTACAACTATGGCGTCACGCTACAAAGGTTTATGCATGCAGTCGATTGTTGCAGCCCATTTCGAAACAATAATTCATCTCAGCTGTTAAATCTTGAATCTGCGAAACAAATACGACATTCTATCGTTTCTAGCTGCCAATTCGGCCTCGAAATTAACAACGTTGCTTAGTTTGATTTAAAACTATATCCGTTTAGCTGAAACACGAATTCTTTCCCGTCAACAATCAACCTTGTAACAAAGACATAACACATGCACGAAGAATGAAACTGGCGTTTGCAGAGTGGCAAAGTTCCCTAATTATAACAATGTAAAACAATGGTTAAAACAATGTAACTCCGGAATGGCTCGACCAATTAAAAAAGTGGTCTCTGTGAGGATGAAGCCCAAGGATATTTCTGGCTTAGATCAGGTTTCAGATTTTCGGCAGGTGCAGTAGTTTTTTCTGAACCCGTGCGACACAAGAACAACATCAACAAGAAGTGAACACTTTTAAAATTTACGTGTGGCTCCCTATGTTGGTGGTGTAAAAAAAAAGTTGGTGTAAAGTTTGGAAAAGTAGCTATCTACTATCTGGCCAAGTTTGGTCGAAATATATTGAATAGAAACGGAGAAATTAATAGTTTTACTTCTGCTGGAGAGAGGACTTCAATCATATCGCCGTGTATGATAGTGTGACAACACAATGTCCTACTAGATAGGCGTACTTTACGCCGGGACCAGTTAATATGAATATAAACAACAATATAAAGAAAAAGTACATTGTTGTTGTTTGTTTTCGGGAGCACGAACCCAGTGCAACAATTGATTTAAACAATTCCCGTGGCAACGGCTCCTAACATGCAATACAAAAAGTGAACAGTGGAAAAAACTGGCTCGTAAACCTCGGCACACGCTAGTGTGTCGCGCCAAGTTGGGCAACAAACATCACATCAATTCAATTGTCAAGGACAAACCATCGTAGCGCGATGCCATAACGTAAGTGTCTAAAATCCAGAAGCATAGTTTGGTACATTTCAGGTACTGGGCAAAAATAATAATGCTGCACAAAAGCTTAAATTGTGTTAAAATCGAGCACAATGACCCACCCGACAAACATTAACTCATATTGGAATGTCAGCTAACAGGCGGCTTTCAATGCAAAATCTGACCCTCAATAACGTTGAAAATTAAAATCTGGTACGTCCTCGTCCACCTCGACCCAAGTCATAAAGGTTAACAATATCACTGCCGCTGGATGGCACCACGGCATTTTCGTACGATTTTCAATCGATCGTGTCCTTTTAATCTTGAATAAAACTGCCATAGCTTATGCATCGAAATTTTGTACCTGCCGTAGCTTATACAACTTCAAAAATTACATCGACATTTTGTACCTTCAAATCTGTGCTGAAATAGAAGCGAACTTTACTCATCGGTAGACGAACAACTGTTAGCCAAGAGCAGGTAAACTACACAATACTTTGAAATCAAGCGTCCAAAACGGCCTAGCAGCGCCATCTATACACAACTTCACAAACCAGGAAGGCACTTCAAGTCGCTCATGCGCTGACAAACCACATGGACACCAACTGCCATCTAGTGATCACAATTCTAACTAAGAGTCGTGTGTCCGTAGGCGGCTAAACGCCTACAAACTCTAAAAAAAAAAAAGGATGGGTGGGGAAAAGAGAGGGGCATACAAGAGGGTGCAACAGATAGGCATATATATATATATATATATACATATGTATATATATACTATATATATATAATTGATGTCTACAAAAATAAGCAATGGCCGGTCCAGATTAAGCTTGGGACCCCCTGGAATCAGAATTGCAAGCCGCGAATTACTCGAATTGACTTAATGGCTTTTGCCTTTGTTTTTGCATTTTTTCTCAATTTTATGTACTGAAAGAACATAAAAACGGGGGTTGGGGTAGGCGCCCTTGGGTGTCCCAAACTGCACATGAAGTTAGCTGGCCTAGTCTTCTTACTGTTAAAATAAGTAAATGAGTATTATTGATTTATGGACGGCATTCTTTAGTAAACTTAATGAGGTTCTTGATATTTGCGAAGTTATGAATTCCAATTTGAAGTGCACAACAATGTATTCTCACAATTACAGGTTTTTTTTTAAATTGGTTTCGTTTTTTTTACTTTGCTTTCGTTTTCTTTCATTTTGGTTTCGGTATGTTTCGAATTGCTTTAGTTTCTTTGCATTTTGGTTTAGTTTCTTTTCGTTTTGCTTTCGTTTCTTTTCACTTTGCGTTAGTTGAGAGGTAATTTTACCAATCTGATAGTTGAAGCAAATTAAACGGAAAATACTACATATAATTTACTGTAAATAAATTAAGATGTAGGTTTAAAAACGTATTAAATTAATAATTTACTGTATACAGTAATAACAGCAGGAGCGTATAGAATTTACGTATGGAATGCGTATGGAATGTTACGCTCCTGATAACAGTAATAGCCATAAATGGCTACTGCTAAAATTAAGTTGAACGACATATTTAAAAAGCAATATTGTGAGAATCATCAGTTTATTTTCTGTCGGTAATATGTTCCGAGTACTTAATTTATTTTTATTTTATTTATTTGTAATAATTCAAGAATTTCTGTTACAACGCTCCAAGTAAACAACTGAAAACGAAACTAACGGCCCGGTACTGTCATACAGGGAAGCTTCATTCCAGCCGCGATGTAGGGTAGATAACGGGAAAATACGGGGCCGCACACAAATTACATCACTCAATGTTCGCCCTTTTTGAATCACCTCCCTTCAGTCACACTATTCACAACCTTTGCAACCCGGATCTAGGTAGTGAAATTAGTCAGATTTTGCACTAAAATTTCTGAAGACCGTACCTGTAAAGTCAATACCCCAAAACATAAGCCAAGCTTTTCGGCCGTGTGAAGTCGTGATATCAAACGCCAAACTCTTTCACCAAGATAATCCCACCGACTGATAAATACTTCAAACGTTAAATGAAATAATTGAAAATTGTGCAATAAGCAATTTTCATATATTTCATTTAACCTTTGAACTATTACTCGGTGGGATTAGCTTAGCGAAAGAGCTTAGCGTTTGATATCACGACTTCACACGGCCGAAAAGCTTGGCGGGATTCCTTAATAAGTTTTGTTTTGGGGTATTGACTTTACAGGAACGGTCTTCAGAAATTTAGTGTAAAATCTGACTAATTTCACTACCTAGATTTATAATTTTCCCACATTGCCTCTCTCCTGCGGTAAGGAAATTGGAGGGGGCGGGGGGGGGGGGAGGTCGACGATATTTCCCACAGGTCGGGGTTGCAAAGGTTGTGAATAGTGTGACTGAAGGGAGGTGATTTAAAAAGGGTGAACATTGAGTGATGTAATTTGTGTGCGGCCCCGTATTTTCCCGTTATCTACCCTACATCGCGGCTGGAATGAAGCTTCCCTGTATGACAGTACAGGGCCGTTAGTTTCGTTTTCAGTTGTTTACTTGGAGCGTTGTAACAGAAATTCTTGAAATATTACAAATAAATAAAATAAAAATAAATTAAGTGCTCGGAACATATTACCGACAGAAAATAAACTGATGATTCTCACCACATTGCTTTTTAAATATGTCGTTCAACTTAATTTTAGCAGTAGCCATTTATGAATATATACAGTAAATTATTAATTTAATACGTTTTTAAACCTACATCTTAATTTATTTACAGTAAATTACATGTAGTATTTTCCGTTTAATTTGCTTCATCCATCAGATTGGTAAAATTACCTCTCAACTAAAGCAAAGTGAAAAGAAACGAAAGCAAAACGAAAAGAAACTAAACCAAAAATGCAAAGAAACTAAAGTAATTCAAAACATAAAAGAAACCAAAATGAAAGAAAACGAAAGCAAAGCAAAAAAGAACGAAACCAATTTTAAAAAAAACCTGTAATTACTGAAACAATAAGCGTATAACACTTAAATTAAGTGACTTAAACATGCTATAATAGATAGTTGGATGACACAAACAGTCGTTTAACACAATAATTTAGAATTTATTTGCAACTTCACAGCCACGTGCTTCTACCTGCAACCCGCATTTTAGTAAAAGGCACTTTCTCGTAAGACTTTACCCGACAGCCGAAATTTAGATTTAGCAACTTTTCCTAGGGAGCGGGCAGTGTTGTTATACCCTATGAGAATTAACATAGGAGCCCCGTTGGATTAGCTAGCTAGCTAGTTAGTTACCAATAACACAAAACAACATTATTGAGGGCACTTTTCTCTATAAAGGATACATTCCTACAGTTTAATGTTGAGGTTTTCTTCATTACTGGGCCCAACAACACACCTGATTCCAACGATTTCCAAAGATTTATATCACATAGGGAATTTTCGCCAGCAGGATGAAACCAGCTATAAGCATGTTACAGTTAAAAGACACAGTTTACTGCTCATGAGCCATCTTGTTTGTTATTTGTTTATTAAGAGCCAAAAAGACCTTACAAGTCATACTCTCTGTAGGAACTAAACTTAGCATAAACTTACACCTAAGCAAAATTTCAAAAAGACCAAATAATCCAAATAGTCCCAGTCAAGGAGGAGGGTAGCCCCCAGCTGCTCACGTGCCGTATGCCCGAGGGTGGTACAGTCCAGGATGATGCAAGCCAGGGATCCGACGAACCTCTGGCAACTGTTGTCAAGCAAACATTCGCTAACAGCTCCCGTCGCAGATCTCTTGGTAACTCACCCGTTTCCATCAGCACAGCCAAAACAAGGGTCGACAGCAGACAGCCGGACACAATCGGACATTCACTTAGTGCCACTTGCAATCCCTTGATGGCTGGTCTGGAGCATGCTAGCATGAGGAAATGAAAGTTGAAGCAAGCTCTGACGTAAGTCCTATAAAACAGTGCGCGTAGCCACAAGCTTGTTGGAGACCGATGATTTCAAAACATCAGCCCTGGAAGCCAAGGTCTCATTGACGACAATCACATCCCCCTACTAATGACAGTTTAGGGTCCAGGCGATACTCCAGGCAAATGCATACACTGGGTAGAGTGCATACGAACAACGTCAACAACCAATGACCCAGTGACAACGGGGCCCCTAGAGAAAATCATCAATTCAGTCTTTGGTGCAGAGAAAACCAGTCATCTAGCAGCAAGAAGACAGGAGCACCGTATAATAGCACCATCCAGAGACCTCAACATTTGTGCTAGATTAGTGCCGACCACCCACACGGCAACGTCATCGGCGTATGCAACAACATTACCACAGTATTAAGTTCGGCGAGGACTGAGTAAATGACCACAGCAAACAGCGCCGGACTGAGGCAACTACCCTGGGGAGGACCCTGTCCGTAGTGGCAACATCAGACCACTGGTCATCAACCCTAGTGGCTAACCTATGGGCATCGAGAAGATCCAACACTGCATTCATTAGCGTTAATTCAACACCCAGCTCATTCAAGGCGTAGCCCACCCATGCGGCATCCACCATATCATATGTAGCCCTAAATCCAGAAATACACCAACCGTGCCACAGCCATTCACCCACGCCTCGCGAATACCAGATTTCAGATACAGGACTTCATCCTGGTCACCCCTATTCTTTCAGAAACCAAATTGCGTGTGGAAGAGCTTCTTTGACACACTTGTAAAGCTTGTGGGCACAGGACAACAGCGCAATCGGGCTATAGCTCACCGCATTGGTCCTGACGTTACCCCTGCCTACCATCGAGGCCAGGATCGAGAAAAGCCACGTCGGCGGGACCTGTGCACCATCAAACCTCTCCTGCATAAAGGTCAGGAGGTCCATACGATCCTCAGAAACACACCGTTCAGATTGGTGTAGGTGACGCCTTCAATTACTATAGCTCCGTCTAAGCGGCACAGCTGAAGGGCGGTGACCTACAGGAGAGTTCGCAGAGACACAATCCGGATCCCGCACCACGATGGGCGGTGGATGCGAACTTCTAGGAGAGTTGAAATGAGCGGCAATGTTTGTGTTGAACGCCTTCGCCATGGCAGGGCCCCTCAGGACATGTCACCACTGAGCTTTTCCCATGGGTTTTTCAATTGCTGGTTTCCATGAATTAAAAAAAAATTCCATTTTTTTAAACAATGTTGGATGCTGTGTCCAAATTGGGGGGAAGAGGGGGCACCTGTATTGTCTATATTTTCCTAACCCCAACCCCCTACAGTGTTAGAAGTTGGTTTTGGGTGCAATTCACCAATGTCCCCTAATTTGATTCGTAGTGGTCTATCAGTAAGACCCTGCACTATTTCCATTTCCACTGTGCAA
This sequence comes from Lithobius niger, assembly GCA_023313725.1. Classification (NCBI taxonomy): domain Eukaryota; kingdom Metazoa; phylum Arthropoda; class Chilopoda; order Lithobiomorpha; family Lithobiidae; genus Lithobius; species Lithobius niger. The sequence continues at coordinate 284,050 of JAHWFP010168219.1, read as the reverse complement.
TCTAGTTCCCCATTAAAAACCAAACAAATCCTTATATAACAATATAAATGATTCTGCTTATATTTCCTTTGCAAAACTTCATAAAATAAAGAAATAAATTCTGTGTTAAATTACCTTTCCAACACTTATATGCATGTGCCTAAGTTACACTCCAGTGGCTTACAAGGAAATAGATGGTTTAACAAATACCACATCGCAGCTAACAAAAAATAATCAGATGCACAGGTGCCCACCCACAAGTGCCCTTGAACCCCCAAATCATGTTCAAAGTACATTACCATTACGTTAAAAAATTCCTCTTGACGGGCGAAATTTTTTGCCACAAGTACGTTGAATACAGACTTCAAACAAAATGTTTGGCTAGTTTTTATGTCTTGTTCACCTAAAAAACAATAAACCGACATACACTGATGAGCAACGGTACAATACAACGAGACATGTCAACAAATTCTACCCATACTTACAATTTTAAACATAAAAATACATAAAAACACAGAGTGGTCGCGAGAATGGTCTGTTTTTCAATTGGTTGTTATTATGATTTTTGTGCTTAAAATGCTCTTGTAAGCCCTCTAGGTGAGGGCAAAAAGACCCAACAACAATAACTAAAACAACAACAACCATAACCACAACAACAACCACGACAACAAGCACAACCACAACTTCAACAACAAAAAACAACAAAAAAAAACATAACCACCACCACAACGACCATCACAACAACAACAACCACAACAGCAACAACAACAACAACCAAAACAACCACAACAAAAACCACAACAACCATATAACCACCACCACAACCACCATCACAACAAAAACAAAACCACAACAACAACCACGACAACAACAACCAAAACAACCACAACCACAACTACAACAAGAAAAACAACCACAACCACTATTCATTGTCGATAAACCATGTTCGATCATTCATCGTCGATGAGTCATCGCCCGATTTATCATCGTCAATGGGTTACCGTCTATCAGCCGTTGTCGATCATTCATCGTGGATCATTCAAAAGTCAAAAGTCAAATGTGGGTTTATTTCATGGTTTCAAATTCAAAAGAGAGCAAAAAAACAGAAGACCATGGTCTTATATACCCAAAACATCGAATTAAACACTAGAAAAGGGGTGGGGGTGGGGGAGGAATCACGAAATACAAAAAACAAAAGACAAGACAAAACAACACGGGCCAACAAACAGAGCAAACGACAAACGGGTAGGGGCACAAACTTGCAGAAAACAAGGGCCATTGCAGAACAACCATGCACATAACTGGACTGATAGAACAAGACAGGATAATACAGACAACAGGAACGATAGACTAGCAGAAAACATTATAGGACATACACCAACACAAACTGAATGAGAATAAGAGAAGTTCATAACGAGAAGCAGCAATGGATAAGAGAATATCATAATGATATTGTCGAGGAGGCGTTATTAATTATTACTTGAAAAAACTTTGATTTAAAGGTATTGAGTAAAGAAGAATTTCGAATCATCTGGGGAATGGCATTCCAAACATGAGGGAGTCTTCCCTTCATGGAGTTTTTACTTGCTCTCAACCTGTAGAAACTAATATGCAATTTTTCCTTACCTCTGGTTAGGTGGGAATGGTAGGTAGCATTTCTCTGTGCAAGCATGGGAACAGATCTGTGGTGCTCATGTAAATAGGCATGAACTCATCGTCCTTCATTCATCGCCGATCATTCATCGTCGATCAGCCATCGTCGACCATTCATCGTCGATCAGCTGGCAACTATCAGTCATTGTCGACTACTCATTATCAATCCGTACAAAATCTCAGTATGCACAGCTTCGTAAAAGTACCAAGGTCAATCGTAAGTAGTTTTTAGAAATTATTTTCAAATTTTAACGTATGATTTTTGCTGGTATGCTTGACCATCTAGGTAAGCCTATCGTCTGCCATTGTCCGAGTTAGAATTTCGCTACGAGGTTTGTAGTTACGTGCTTATCGCTTGCAATTCGACCATGATGGTTTGTCTAGGTGCCAAATTTCTACTAAATTACGTCAAATTTGTTTTAACCCAATTCTTGAATTCTTGGACGTGAATGTCTTATGATAACTGTGCGTAATTTCGCTTGACGTATCCGTTTACGTAGCACTATGCCATGTGATAGCCTAACGTAACCTGGCATTGTGCGTCCTTGGCAAAATTACTTAAATTCACTAATTACTTCTCTAGCTATCAACACGATTCCAATTCGTCTGGTTGTCGGAACTGAACACAAGATGGTTTGCTTAAAATTTGCTCTACAATCGATATTTTGGGACTGATGTGCTTCGTGATGTGCATTTCACTTTTATACACCTCTTTCCCCAAAAATGTTGTGGAGAACTACGTACTAAATAATGTATTACCAAAAGTAAACATAAAACACACACACAAAAGTATCTTACTCAATCGCCTGGCCATGCAATCTTATACGCGCGCATCTTCCGTGACACTAGCGCCTCCACTTCGCCGATCGGCTGTTTCGTGAAGCTAGCGCAGCGACGCCTTGCGGCCGTTGCTAAAACAACAGGCCGGAAGCTCGAGACGGACCAACACATGCGCGTGCTCCTCCATTCGGCTCGTGGCGTCTACTGAATACGAGAATCGAAAGTGAAACAAACCAGCTCGTTTTAAGAAATGGATGCCTTTGCTCAAGATGAAGTAAATCTACTGCACTCGGCAATTAAAACAGAAATTGAACAAGCTAAACATGAGAAAGGCATTAGAAGACATTTGCACGATGTTTTTTTTTCAGAAAAAGCGTTCATTCAGACTTTATTTGTGTGTTTGTTGGATACGATTGAAAAGTTGTGCTCTTCAATCCTAGCTGCAAAACCAAAAGTCTGGGGGAAAGGGGGAACGGCAATTTTCTCTTACAGGCAGGTGATAACATAACTTCATTCTATTTATCCCACGCTCCAGTGGTGATGCACGTAACAGCTATTGTTTACAAGTAAACAAGAACTGAAAGCCAAATGGACAGCTGTATTTATTGTTTATGACTGCCAAAATCTTAGTTTCATGGAACGCACGTGTATAATCGTTTGGATAAATAAAGCAAGCATAGTTCCTCTTCGTGATCAATCTTGGACATAATTATTTTTTTTAACGATATTTGATAATTTATTTTATTTTATTAAAGGACGAGTCGATGTTTGTGAAAGGGGGGGGGGGTTCTGAATCATGGGGGAAGGGGCAAAACAATTTTCGGACCAACCGACGGTGAGGCCACAAAAATTTTGTGTTCAAGGTATTGGGGGAGGAGGGGCAATTTTTTAGCGAATGTGTTACCAACCTGCTACGCATCAAAACAAGGATCGGGAAGTAGACTTATATTTTAGCAAACCACACTGTATGTGGGAAAAAAGCCTAGAAAAACAGCAGAAAAAGCAAAAAAGCCGAAATATTTGTTGATTTATTTATTTTTTCATGTGTTTGTTAGGTTAGTTGCCTTGTCTGGAATTTCACCAGGAAAGCAAAGGAGATTCAACAGGAAACACAATTTTTTCTGCGGCCCGCTCCGTGGTTTCTTTTTCTATGCTGTTTTCTCCTAATTTTATTTTACTAGATTCAACCTGAATAATTTACTAGTCTCCCCTCCACAGTTGGCGAGATTTGGCCCAGTGATGTAACTAAGGAACAAATTCTAGGAATGCCAGAATCAAGGCTTTTTTTTTTACAACTAATTTTATTTTTGTCTTTTCTGATGCGTCAGTGGTAGGCCCTATCATTTACGGAAAAGCAGTGTAACTCAATTGGGGCGTAAGCAGAATTTTAGAAAGGGAGGGGAAGCACACTTAAAGAAAAGGGGCAAATAAACAAACATTTTGAGGACTTTTTGACCTTGGACGAAACACTAAATCGGTGTTTCATCCAAGGTTTAATTATTAATTAGGGATGAGTCCAAAGGCTTACGCACACTGGGAGACGTACCCCAGCCTCTCTCCCAAAATGAAGTTTATTTAAACTCCAGATGTCCTTTTTTCCTGTCCTTGCTTCCTTTTTGTGGAGCCAGGGAGTGGGGCCACACAACGAAAGCAATTACGCCTCCACTGCCCCAAAGACAAAATGTTTCTTTTTTTGGGGGGGGAGGGGTAATTGCCTCTGGAGAAAACAAAACAGTCCAGGGACAAAGTAAAAAAATAGCAAGCAATTCCCCTCCCAAATAAAAAAAATTAATTAATTAATTTTTGTCCAAAATCTTGGGCAAAAAAACTGCCAACGGGCAAAGTACAAAGTAGCAAGCAACTCCCCCTCCCAAAAAAATATTTTTTGGGAGGGAGAGGAGGGGAGTTGCTTGCTACTTTTGTACTTTGCTGCTATAGGCCGTTTTGTTATGCCCAGGAGGGCCGTTTTTTGTGCCCCCTCCCCCCAATAGGGAAGCAAGGGCAGGAAAACAAGGGGATTGGGAATTAAACAAAGAGCATTTTGAGTAAAGGTGCAGGGGGGGGGGGGATAGATGCCCCAATGTGCGTGTGCCGTTGGATTCATCCCTAATTAGTGATCAAATCTTGGACAAAACACCGGTTTAGTGTTTCGACCAATGTCAAACCACACGCTTTAACGAAAGCCGCACAATTTTGCCATTTGTTTGACTAGTCCTACGTGATGCCCGTAACGTAGGACGTTCGTATATTTGTTGTATGAACTAGGGAAATCAGTCACAAAATATGAATTTAATTAAATTAGACAGCTGTTCGACTTTTTTTTAGCTTTGATGTAACGCTTTGACTGAAATTTACGGCGACACAAGAAACAGCAACGTTTTTTAAATGTTTAAAACTATTCATTTTACATGATCTTCCGGCAGATAAATAGGTTTATTGACGAATTTCGTTGTGTACATGAAATTAGTATGACTGTAAATTGACAGCTTAAGTCAAGTTTTGAAAGCTGTAGGTTAATTCAGGGACTCGGGGACCTTGAATTTTTACTGCAAGACTTAAATCTGAATGTTGGTTACGTGACCCTTGAAATTTACATAGACGCGAGCGAGAAATAACAGGCTGCCAGGCCCAAAGTTTTGCTTGCTTGGCCTATGGTCCCAGACGGGAGCGCTTGAACACCTACCGGAAATGTGATTTTGCAACGTGCACACTAGTCCTCTTATTTACAACGCTGAGCATGCATCTTAAAGACAATCGCGAGTCGCTGGCGTCGTCCATTGTGTGGCGCCAGTGACTGACGCGTTAGTAACGTGGATCATGCCCTACACTAGTTTTTCTATAGGCTGGAATGTGAGTGCTATACTTTTTGGTCGTTGATGTTGCTTTTGGTATTAACAATAAAATTTGTAAATTGCGTGCGATACCTGGAGTCATATTTACAGTAAGTTCGTAACTTGTTAACCGTTAAATGAAGATGTCGACTGAATTTCTACGGAGCTAAACCTAATTCTTCATATTTGAACCTTTCTCCATTATCAACGGTAAGTTCGTGCTGAATCGTGACTCTCGTTTGCTGACGAATATGCTTCTAAATTTTTATTTCTGATGAGACGGAATTACTAGTGCGATCATAATTGATTTATTTTATTGGTTTACCCATTTTCCGTATTTCCACGAAGTTTTAATAGGATTTAGGGCTCGTGAATTTGCTATTTGCCAATGATTGCAAAAAGTAATGCCTACAGTAGTTGTTGTGAACTCGTACAGTTTTGAATGGATCCAGGTAGTCTACTGCTCTCACGATTACTGGTTTGATAAATTCCACTAGTCCGAATGGTCCAACCCATAGCGTCTGCAGTTTACCAGAAATCTCTTCTATCTTCACGAAGGATTTAATTAACAGATAATCGTCTGCCAGGAATCTGTATGGGCATGCTGACTTGTTGTAGAAGTTTTGGTGACGCCGAGTAGTGATTGCGTTTTGCTGACGTACCACCTCGAACGCATTTAACAGCTTCGTTTTCAATTACCGTGTCGTCGCTGTTGTATATTTTTCTTGCAGGTTCTAAGCTAAGGCTGCTTGGGACACTGAATTCTACGCCGAAGTGGAGTGGGTGTAGTGATAATAATGTAGAGCTGTGGGGGGGGGGGGGGGTAGAATTCGAAGCAATAGTGGCTGCTTGTAAGTTGTCATCCCATGAGTGTGGATCGTCTGCTGTGATTTTTCGTAGAACGGTTTGTACGGAGTTGTTACAAATTTCTAAGCCTCCCCCTGCCCAAGAAGCGTAGGGGGTGAAGTTTATTTGCTTCACGTTGAATAAATTGCATAATTCAGCACATATTTTAGAGTAAAATTCGCCGCCGAGGTCAGAGCGCAGCGATTTGGGGAATGAAAATCCTGCGAAAAGCTTGGTGTATTGCTTCCTAGCCATAGTTTCGGCTCGTTTTTCGGGAATACCGAAGGCTGTAATGTAACGAGAGAAACGAGAGTGTCATGATGTAGGAGTTCTGTCTGTAAGTGGTATTTAATTTCCGTATATGTACCGCTGCTAAAATTTCTTTCACCGTAGTGCTCTCCTTATTCTCGGCAGGTGCCAAGGTTCTTGAAGTATAGGCTAGGGGGTAGGTAATGCTGTCGTGTATCTGTGTGAGGCAGCCGCCTAGAGCTACGTCACTTCTGTCTGCCTCGATGTGAAGAGGTTTGGAAAAATCAAGGTGGCGGAGTGTAGCTCCATTTACCGTAGCTTTCTTTAGTTCCTTGAATGCGTTGTTTGCTTCTTTGTCTCATATGAACTTCGCATTCTTCTTAGTGAGCTTGGTAAGGCCCATTGAGTAAGCTGAGAAGCAAGGGCTGTGGCGGCAAAAAAATCTGCACATCCTGATGAATCTTCGAACCTCCTTGACGTTTTTAGGCTGTGTGAAGAGTTTCCATGGCTTTTATCTTGTCTCTATCTGGTTGTACTCCATCTTCGTTAACAATAAATCCAAGAAATTTGACTTGTTTTGCAGCAAAAATGCATTTTTCGGGACCGAGTTTCATTTTTGATTTCTCCACTAGTGAAAGGGCCTCGTCTACATGAAGCAGGTGGATTCGGAAATTTAAGGAGCTGAAGAGTACGTCATCAAGATAGATCGTGCAGTAGGATCCTAATATCTCTGTAAAAATCTGCCGAGTGCAGAATTGGAAATGATCCGGAGCTATTTTAAGGCCATTGGGAGGGTCTGCTGGAAGCAATATACTTTCCTTTTAGATTAAAAAGCTGTTATTCCAAGGCTGATTCAGTTAGCTCAAGCTGAAAAAATCACATGCGAAAATCTAGCTTAGTGAAGGGGACTGGGACACTCTCAGTAATGGCGTTGAGGCAGCGTAGATCAAATACCACCCTGTAACCTTCGGGCCTTCTTTTTATGAGGAGGCATGGGCTAAGCCATGCAGATTTGCATTCCTTTATGATGCCAATGTTGACTAATTCTTCTAAGCATTTGTCCAAAATTGCTCGCTGGTGGAAGGGAACCCTGTAGATCTTTGATCTTACTGGTGCCGATTGTCCTGTTTGTATTTCCACTTCATAATTTTCGTACATTCCAACTCAAATTCGATTTTACTAAAGGCGTCCTGATGTGTTTTCAGCATCTCCAAGAATTCCATGCGCTCTTCTTCGTTTAAATCCAGAAGATTGAATTTAAATCTCAAGCTGTTCCATTCCTCTTCTGAAAAAGGTCTTTGTTCCTTTGTTGTATCCGCTGGTAGTGTTGAGTGGGCTCAACCTATGGTCTCATTGATGTCAACCGCCCTTGGCTCCTGTGACGGAAAGGGGTTGGTTGCGGTTTCGCTATCAGGGAGCGTTGAGTGGGCAGACCCGACGTTGCTGATGTCAATCGACTCTGCGCATCCCTTGTCTGAGTGGGCCTTGAAGGGGAAGGAAGGTCGGAATTGATTCCCGGATTAGTTTGCGTTGAATTGGCACATCTTTCTTCCGTGCTGACTTTTGTCCTTGTGCTTCCCTTTGAGTGGGCCTTGAAGGGGAAGGAAGGTCAGAAATGGATCCGGTATTAGCTTGCGTTGAATTGGCGGATCTTTTGTCCGTGCTGTCTTTTGTCCTTGCTCTTCCTATTGTTTGAGGCGTGCCAAACAATGTCACATAAGCTCAAACGATCACGAGTCACCGCGAATGGATCTAGAATCGTCCAAGCAACAGACAATTCCACTGTTCATGGCAAAGAACAGCACGCCATCACACACGGCAAGCAACTCGGTACAGTTCATCATGAGCACACAGAATTTTTTAACTTTCTGGCAGCCAATCCATGGTCACAACCTCCAGCATGGTTTTTTTCCACTGCAGCAACGCTTCCAAGTTCAGTCGTTTTTCCTGGGCATGGGGCAATCTTGGTGACGGCGTAGGGTGTTTCTTTTTTCTGTGGTCTGGACACCTACTGCTTAAAATCAGCTATCAAGTCAGAATGGCTGTTAACGCTCTACCAAAAGCGGAAGATGCCATGAGACGTTTTGAAGGGGAACCCCGACCTATGCAGACGGTTCCACAGGGAAAGCACCCAGAGGAATGATCACGTTGAACTTTTGGACTCAACACAAGAACCTGAAGTTGGAATTTGCAGTGCATCACGAGCTGGCAGTTGATTGCATTCTAGGCATGGACTTTGCCAAGCTCACGAGGCTGAACATTGACTGTGCAAACGAGGTGGCAAATTTAGACAGAGATGTACACAAGACTTTTCCACTCACCGCCCACGCTGCAAACCTGCATCACACCACGACCAACCCTCAATGGGTCGTCCACTCACCAGAAGGCCAACTGACAACTGAACCAAATAACAGAGACAATTTGAGTACTTAGAAGCCCTCCTCGACAAACACAAAGATGTTTTCCCAGGCCGTCCGGGTAAGGGCACAGGAGTACAATACACCATCAGGCTGAAAGAGATCGCCAAGCCTGTGGCCCAACGCTGCTACGACACCTCCCCACAAATTCGAAAGGAGATCAGCAAGATAATCGACGAACTGGAGAAGAGTGGCAGAATCGAGGAAAGCGGCAGCAAGTGGGCCTCGTCTTTTTTCCTGAAGAGGAAGAAAAACGAAGGAGGGCTTCGCTCGGTCCTGGACTACAGGGAATTGAATAAACAGGTCAAGACCAACCAGTACCCGATGCCGAGGACTGACGATGTATTCCACTTCCTGGCGGGGCCGAGGTATATCTCTCTATTGGATGGGGAACAAGGTGCCACTCCACCCGGGCAGTGGGACTGCACCACTTTCATCTGCCACAGAGGGACATACAGGTGGTGGGTTCTTCCTTTTGGCCTACGCACGGCGAGTCAGGCATTCCAACAGCCGATGACGAACATCCTCAGCAAACTCATTGGCACTGTATGTATGCTTTATAGCGATGACATCGTCGTGGCAACGAAAACATGGCAAGAACACTGCTGCACCCTGGACAAAATCTTCCAGAAACTGAAGAAGGCAGGCTGCACTCTAAAGAGGAAGAAATGCCACTTCGGTATCCCAGAACTGAAGATCCTAGGGATCCAAGTCACAGCCCAAGGGATTGAACTTGCCTGAGACCACATGACGGCCATTCGAGAGTTCCCAAAGCCCTTCCTTCCGCAAGTTTATCAGGGAGTTTGCCGAACTTTCAGTCCCGCTCCATCACCTGACCAGGAAGGATGAGACATTCAAATGGACTAAGGAACATCAACGAGCTTTCGACACTCTCAAGGACAAGCTCCTGATGGCTGGAATCCTAGCACTGCCGGATTTCGAAAAGCCCTTCGTGGTGGAATTGGACGCATCAGGCGAAGTTCTCGAAGTGGTCCTGACCCAGAACATTTATGGAGAAACAGGGGTCGTGGAATTCTTCAGCCGCATCCTAAAGGACAGAGAGAGGAAACTCCACTCGTTCGAACTGGAAGGTCGGCACGACAACCAGGCGCTAAAATGGGTCCATTCCAAAGCGAAATCAAACACAAGGACACCGAGATGGGCCATCCGTCTGCAGACTTTTGACTTTGATGTCATTTACCGAGCCGGAGCACTGAACGTTGTTGCAGACACACTCGCCAGGAATCCACTTCAGGAGAACACCGACTTGCAGGATAGAAACCCATCTTTTCAGGAGCCCCTCCAATTGTCCATCGTTCCTCAGCCATCCTTAACCGATCCCACATTGACGACGACATAGCAAGCAGTTCGGGAACACCCGTCGAACCCAAGCTACCCGATGCTCAACTTGCAGGACCAGCCAATCGTTGACATCACTGACAAGCGGCAACTACATCAGGCACAACACGAAGACAGAGCCATCCAAACGGTCAACCTAGCTCTGACCCGGCCAGAGAGGGCGGGCAAAGAAAAACACCTACAACTACGTAACGAGGATCAGGAAGGACTACGCCCTCGACACGGATGGACTCGTATACTACCGCGACCCTCTTGCACCAGACAGGACCCTCCCGCAATCCACGTAGCGCCTCTACATTGCAAAAGAACTCCGTCATACCTACCTGCACCAGTGCCATGACCACCAACAGGCGGGCCATCTAGGTGTTACGAAAACCATGCAGAAACTACAGGCGGTAGCACTGGCACTGGCCGAAAATGTTCTCAGACTGTAAGAAGTATGTCAGGTCGTGCCACGCCTGCCAAATTGAGAATGTCGTCCAGGTGGAGAAAGCAGATGATATGCAGCCGGTACAGGTGTCCCACGTGCTTCACATCCTAGGAATCGACTGCGTAGGACCACTCCCAGAGTCGATGCACGGCCACAAATACATCCTCGTAATGTTGGACTATTTTACGAAGTCCCTGTGGTTGATCCCCACGAAAAACGCAACCGCCAAGACAGCAGCCAGGAAACTACTGAAAGAAGTCTTACTGAGTTTGAGACCACAAAAATTGTGGTATCGGACAACGGGGCAGTTTTTATCTCGAAAATCTTTCCGCAATCTTTTCAGCTTTCCTACATACAACACAAGACAACCGCCTATCAATCCGCAATCGAACGCGATGGAATGGGAAAACCGCACCGTCAAGGCGTGGCTACGTGCTTTCCAGCAGGACCATGAGTAAACTTGGGCCCCGGTGCTGTCAGCGCTGCAGTACGTAATCCTGACAACGCCACACATTAGCACGGGCGAAACACCATTTTACCTGATGTTTGGAAGGGGCCCCAACTCGCCATTGTAAGTCTTAAGTCTCCTGTACACCACCGAACACCTCACATCGGCAGAGTATGTGAAGAACTTCAGAGTGGATATGGACAGGGCAGAGATCTCGCCACGGCACACCTGGCCGAGGCGGGAAGATCAACGAAATTCGAGTACGACAAGCACAGATGGAACGTTACCTACCAAGACTATTTTGTCAAGATCCGCAACAGAGTAAAATCTGATGCGGCCAAGGGCATTGCCAGGAAACTAGAACCCATGTACAAAGCCCCATGCAGAGTCCAATCGAAATTTAGTGAAGTCACGTACCAGGTGATATCCATCAATGACGCTGCGAACTCAGCAGTCTACAACGTACCAGACATGGAGCCGTATTGGGACCCAGTCACCATGGAACGCCATGCTCGTCAAGGAGAGGACATCGCAGCACAGCCCACACCATGCGCCGCAGACCACGAACCAGAGGAACATGACGACGATGGGTACTCTCTCAACTCAGACACCGATCAGGGATTGTTGATGGACAGTGACCCAGACTGGACCCAAACGCTGACAATGAAGCGCACCAAGCGTTTGACGGAGACGGTGGTGCCCCTACCGGACCAGTGAAACAGTCTCAACGACAGACCTTGGCGGCCCAGGAAAGCTCCAACTCACCTCGACAATTTCGAGTGGCTATTAATGAAAGACGTCGCCCCATTCACACACAAGCTGTACTGGAAGTGGGAGTCGTTCTTCGAGTAGTCAAGATGTTTCCCTCGGACCCTCACGGAGCTCCACAGCGAATTAATGACTGTAGTTCAAATGGTTTTGCAGCTTTGACTCCCAGCAAGACGGAACCAGCCGTTTCATGTCAAAACTGATTTGAGCCGAGGTGTAACCATGGTGAACCTAAAGTCAGTTTGTGGGGGTAGGTTGTGGAGTGTAGCCAAGGCAGTGAATTGTACACGCAACCCCAACATTCTGTTTGCCATTCAAACTGAAAGAACACACCTTTCCGCATGTCGAGTGTTAGCGTCAGGTTCTCAGAAAAGCGGAATAGTAACAAGTGACGTCTAACCAAGTTGACTCAAGTGAGGTGCTCCAATCGTCTGACACGACACCAGTGACAGACTATTCTTGAAATCACAAAGTCCTTTTGTTTTCAGTGTTGTGTGCAGACTAATCAGTGCGACTGCAGCGAAATTTGATTACTATATGTTGCACCAGTGTATCCGCAGTTTTAAGTAGTTTTAAGGCACCCAACACTGTACTCCCAAGTGAGCAGCGAGGTTGGTTTCCTGTCAGGCGGCCAACCTGGTGTTCAAAGGGGAAGACGGGGACCTGTCAGGGTCCAGCCCCTCAACGCTCGTCTCTCTTGCCCTCCTCCCACCTGCCAACGGCAGTTGAGCCGAGCTACTCCAGTTTTCCATGCATAAAGCATCGTTTCAAGTTCAAAAGACTCCGTCTCATCAGCTGGGGGGTGGGGGGGGGGGGCACGATCCAAGAACCCGTCGAACCACCCCCACAATGCATTTGAATTTAACGCTTTTATACTATGCTTTTACACTTTTGTACTTTGCTTTAACGCTTTTACGCTTGAATTTAACAGTTACGTACTTTGCTTTAAAGCAGAAATATTTAACAGATTGTTGCAAGTAATTTACTGAACTACGGTAATGTTTTAGAACATAATTCAAGAATTTCTGTTAGACGCTCCAAAAAAACAACTGAAAACGAAACTGAAGGCAGGGCACTGTCATAATTGCAAGCGCCATTCCAGCAGCGATGTCGGGTAGGTAACGGGAAAACAAGGGGCCGCATATAAATGACATCACTCAAATTTCGCCCTGTTCTAATCATCTCCCTCGACCTCCCTTCAGTAACACCAGTCACAACCCCCACCCCTGGAAAATATCGTGGACTCCCCCCCCCCCTACCCCCACACACAATTTCCTTACCGATAAGGAGAGAAACAATCAAGTTGTGAAATTAGTCAGATGTTGTACTAAAATTTCTGATGAACTTTCCCGTAAGGTCAATTTCAGTAGCCTATACAATAATTTTTCAACGTTAAAAACTCGCAGTTTTACAGACTTTAAATTCGTATGACAAATTAAAAAGCTAACAGAAATTTCGTGCAAATCTAAAAAAATAATATTGCAATTACAAGTTGTCTGTCTGTTCGACTTACTGTCGTTATTGTTGTTGTAATATGTCTTTAGGGAATTTACGAGCCATTAAACCATTTTTCCCATTCTCTTTTATCTGGTTAGTTTGTTACATAAGGTTTGTAACGTTTTCGAATATAGTTTATTTTCAGCTTTAAAGCAAAGTACAAAAACCTGTAATGTTGATCTGTAGTTGGCACGAATTGGCAACTGTGTGTTTGGGTTGCGCTAACAAATGTTTTCTAATCTTCTCAGCTGTTTCTCCCGGAAGCAAAATAGAAAGGTTAACCGGAAGTTGGTTTGTTTATGTGGCAATGCGCATGTCATTGCATAACGATAATATTGGCAAATAGAAGATGGCGACGCAAAGCGTCTCGAACAAAGGATGGTGAAGTCATTTGTTGATTTGTATTTCAAGATAGATCGTCAATGCCCGTCAATGCGTTTGGTGGGATAGCAGTCGCCCGTCGTTTCTTATCATGCTGGAATTGGAAGTGGTGCCGGAAAGATCATTGGGAAACGAACAATGGGAGTTTGTTTTGGGTAAGTCTTGCTTCCTAGCTTCACTTGGGAGTTTGTTGTTATGAATCAGATGTTGCTTACAAAAGCACACGTCATACGCCTAAGAAGCGTTAAGCTCTCTCAGAATTTTCGGGTAACGGAAAAGTGGGGAGTAAGATTGGAATAGATGTGGTGTTATTGCATATATTCGGGTTATTTGGGATCGTAGGATAAACTGTGGTGATCAGTGTCAACAAATTGGTGATTGATAAACAGACGACGGATGCACTTGACGTAGCCTACTGTGGTTCGTTTTGTTGTTTAGGGTTTTATAAACCCAGCTCGACTCTGCAAATGTTTATGACTTGGTTATTGACGCATGTGATGCGTTAATGTATCAAAATAAGCTACACGATAATGGGATTATAAAATTATTGTTTGCGTTTATTTTTTTTTAATTATGGAATTCCCATGGATGCGTCCATTCTGTTATGCTTTTGTGCAAGGCTAAACGCGTTAACGTTTGTGCTCCTCAACTCAATTTTGGCCCCGTAGTGTTAGCATAGACCTGGATAGTATTTTTTTGCTTGTGCGCCAGGACCTCCAACCCGTTTGAAGCTGTTGATGTCGAACGCGGTGAGGCAGAACAGGGTGCACTAATCATGGATGTCGTTAATAAATTTAAGACCAATACATTATACGAGACGTGCAGTTGTTAACAACTCGCCATCAGCTGTTGTGTCGTATTGCATTGCGTTACACGCTTGACGGAAGTTGGTTAATAATTGGTTTTGAGGTTTTATTTTGAGCTGTGTTGCTTAAACCCGTTTCTGCCCTGGATGGGGTTAGGTACCTAGCCTTTGTGCCTTCCTGGGGGTCAGCAATAGTCAACATAAACACTCTACAAGCCATTTTAACGTCCCTCTCTTGGCTTTGCAGGTTGTTGACAATTTTTAAAAATATCTTCCAATTAAGCCTAATAAGCCAAGCAGGTTGTGGAATGTGTTCAGTTCCAGTAAGGAAAAAAAATACGTAGGCCTGTTTCCAATTTCAATACACATAACATAAAATTCAGATGGTAAAGTATAGTGTTTCATAGCTCACTGAACGTGTATTTTTTATTACATTTTATCAAAGGATATACTTCTTTACAATTTAATTAATGTTTCTATTGCCAAAGTTTGTTCTCTACATTGGTTTACGGTACTGTAGATTAAAATGGGCATTTTTTGAGGATTCACGACAAATAAAATGTTTGTAAAGTCAACCCACTCAACTATTTGATATCAGCAGCAAATTTTCCAAAATAAAAAAGATGATGGTGATGATCTGAATGTAGGATTGAAAATTAGCTGCTGATGTCAGTTAATTGAGCGAGTTGACTGTAAATATTGAATTCTAGATGTTTGTTAAGAGATCTGCAATAAAGTTTTACAATATTTCCCAGGCTAGTTTAGTGGGCTACAATTTAAAAATAATCGAAACGACGACAATGGGAAGTTGTAAAAATTCACCATGTTAACACACAATCTCAAGTAATAAATACTAGTAGTATTTGTAAATTTTCAACAGCTTTGAAGGTTAGGTTAGGTTAAAGTCTCTTCTGCAGTCCGCAGGCAGTTCCTCAGGCAACTTGGGAATGTGCTTTCTTCTTGTTTACATCATTGCTCGTACATGTAAGATTATCAACTTTCAAACATTGCCGCTCGCGTAGCCACCTGTATTTATTAGTCGTGTCTGCTCCACCTTCACAACAAGCAGTGGTCCAAATTGTTCCTTAAAAATCTGGATCGCATGTGCCTTAACATCACGTTCAAAGCTCTTGAAAATGTGCAAATACGGCTGGTATTTATTGTTTGAGATTGTGCGTTAATATGGAGAGCTTTTACGAAATTGGGGTTCAACTGTGTGATTGTTAAAAAAAAGTTATTAAAAAATATTAAAGCACAGTTTGTACCGTCCTTGCAGCAGAGGAGAGTGCTTGAAAATTGACCATCTTCCATATTTTTTAATGTATTTCCAAATCACCAGGGTTGTTAGAAATAATAATTGTTAAAATTGGTCTAGATAAGTCAAAGAAATAAAAACGTAACAAAAACTCCGCCCCATGCTCTGCAAAGAGGGTTAGGCTATCCAACAAAGTTCGTTTAACAGCGAATTTCAAGTCTTTGAAATTCCCCTCTGCTCTTTTTGCAAGATGCCCTGTTTGTAAAAGAAATGGCCTTTTTCTACCGACATTAGCTGGGCAGCAGTGCATGAGAAAGGGGATGAAGGCCTAAAAAAAAAGAGGGGGGGGGTGGAGAGACCTGGAAAAGGCTAAGAAAGGGGCAGAAATTAAAGAGTAAAAAGAGAACAAAGAAAACAGTCTCCAGAAAAAGTATTCACTAAAGCTTACTGTGCCCTTTTACCTAAAAGTTGCCCCTGCCCACTTGGGGTCTGTGCATACTACCATGGGTAGATAGGTTTGGATGTACCCATGATACTATCGACGGAACGTTTGATTGTAAGAAAAGTTTGGGAAAAGGGTTACGGTACAAAATGTGAAAGGCATTGCCAGCAAAACACTACCGAGTTTGCCATCAAGGCCTAAACTTTTAGACAAAACTTAGGCTGATTCTTATCCACTGTATTTCTATTGTTTGCTCTGCTGGTTCCCTAGTTTTTATTTTTTTATTATTAACTTGTCTTCCTCCCTCACCCTTTCTTCCTGAACAAAAAATAAGTTTTCAAGCTCTTTTTTTTTAAAATGGTGTTTTAATTCCCCCCTACATTTATTTATTATCAGTATGTGGGGCCCCCAACCATCCACATGAAATTGGAACTAACTAGTCTATTTTATAGGCTAGTTTATAACCTGCACTTCTGCAGTTAACAGGTGTGTACCCCATAGTTTTGTTTTGTTGGTTAGATGATACACAGTGAAATATGAGCCTCAACCCGTTTTGCTGGGTCAGCTAGCCAGCCAGGCCAGGCCAGCCAGCGTGGAGGGAGCCATTGTACTGCCCCAGGCCAAGTTCACGTGCAGTGGTAATGAGGGAGCTGATGTCCATCATGCAAGAAGATGCATTTGGATGGACACAGGACGGAAATAGCATTGAGCTTGCTTTGCTCCACATAAATACCAACTTGTTGATATCCTGTCAGATTTGTTCATCTTTGACCTCCTCTACCCAACAGCTGAGGATATGAACTGATACCAACAAATAGTGCAAAGTGAATAACAGCTGCAGCAAAAATGGAGGTGGAGTTCTTAGAATACTTTGAACCAGGATGATGTAAAAGTTGATGTTGAAATGTTTTGTATTGCTTTACATGATCAGTGCAGAAGTGTTGGAATGATGAGCGCTTTCAGTAGGCTTTAGTAGGCTAAATATTTTTGGGTGGAGGTTGGGGTTCAAAGATTTGAAGCTACTCATCATTGCATTACATTGCATAAAATATTTTTATTTTGCATAAAATTATAAATTTTGCCGCAGGTTGAGAATAACTTTTGATGTCTTTGATTTTTTCTTCCTTGCCGACACTGTTCATAGTTTTTGTCTCGAATTTCCCAGTTTAGTGTACATAACGTAGCTTTTCTGCCCCATTTTTAGTTGTGTTCACTAGCAGAGCTGGCTCAAGACATACATGGGCAACGCAGCTGCTTAGGGGGGCGCCCCCCCGATATTGCGTGGGGCCCCAATCCAATCACCTGTTACAAAATTATGTTGCTTACAAACTTAACATTCTTTTGACGACTTTCTCAGCTTTCACTGCTGAAATGTAAGTCTGGAAGGCGAGGTAGGCTAAATAAAGCAGCAAATATTTTCCGGATGGGGTCTTCAGCTTTGCCCCCTTCTCAAAAAAATATACACAATATGCTATGCGTAGGGTTTCTAGCATTGTTTGCGACGCTCTGTTTACTGGTCAGGTCTGTAAAAAAGTCTGTTTTCAGGAGCATTTGCCATATATATCATACACCACGATAGCCGTGTGTATACATCAGTGGTTCCCAACCTTTGTCATACCGCGACCCCACCCTAAAAAAAATGTTTTTCTGCGACCCCACCCATCCAAGTAAATGCCTTCGCCCGACGGTTTCACAACTGGGGGGTCTGGGGAGCGTTGTGAGCTCCCCAGGGAAGCCAACACTTTTTTTGCATTTTAAGCGTTTTAAACGTCGTCATTTGCTCATTAAAAAAAACAAAATAGCCCTCGTATTTTATAGAATTATACAATATACAAAGTTGTTTATAGAATTAGATTTAGAAGAGATAAAAGTACTTTACAAGTAAAAGTAATGATTAAATTACAGAGGGAAAAAATTGTAACATTAAAAAAATTAAAAAAAAAAGTAAAATAATTTTTTTTCCTGCGTTATGCATCGCGATCCCCGAGAGGACGCCCGCTACTTTGTGGTCGCGACCCATAGGTTGAAAACCACTGATATATAAGATTGAAGTCCTCTTTCCAGCATAACTAAAACTATTAATTTCTTCATTCCTATTCAATATATTTCGACCAAACTTGGCCAGATACCAACTTTTATGCATTTCCGAGCAAGAGTAAACGTACGGAGCCACACGTAAATTTGAAAACTGTTCACTTGTTGTTGTGGTTGTTCTTGTTCTTGTGTGACACGGTTTCAGAAAAAACTACTGCACCTACCTAAAATCTATAACATAATCTGAGCCAGAAATTTCCCTGGGCTTCATCCTCACATAGACCATTTTTTCGATTGGTCGAGCCATTCTGGAGTTACGGGACCCTGAACAATCATTTTGATTGTTTTACATTGTTTAAACCATTGTAATTAGGGAACAATGCCACTCAGCAAACCCAGAGCCATTCTTCGTGCATGTGTTATGTCTTTGCTAAAAAGTCGATTGTTGAAGGGCGAAATGAAAGAATCCGTGTTTCAGCTAAAGGATATAGATTTAAACCAAACTAAGCTACGCCATTCGATCGTTTCCAGCTGCCAATTTCGAGGTCTTAGGCTCCAAAATTGGCAGCTGGAAACGATCGAATGGCGTTTTTATTTCGCAGATGCAGGCTTTCAGAGCTGAGTTGAATTGTTTCAAACTAGCCAGCAACAATCGACTGCATGCATAAAGCTTTGTTCCGCGACGCCATGCCTGTAAAAAAGGTACACGGATTACAAACAAAAACGTCTAGTGTGCCATAAAAAAGGTGGTTATATGATTGAGTTTTCACTTGTTAAAATGTACATGGATAAAAATTGATGATTTTTAATTGAAATAATCAAATGTACAATTGAGAAAATTTCATCTGTTTAGGTGCTGTTGTGCTTTACGTTTTAAATATGTGATTGGTTAAGCACAACAGCACCTAAACAGATGCAAATATCCAATCACATATTTAAAACGTAAAGTACAACAGCACCTAAACAGATGCAAATATCCAATCACATATTTAAAACGTAAAGCACAACAGCACCTAAACAGATGAAATTTTCTCAATTGTAGGCTACATTTGATAATATCAATTTTTGTCCGTGTACATTTTAACAAGTGAAAATTCAATCATATAACCACCTTTTTTAACCTCACACTAGACGTTTTTGTTTGTAATATATATTTATATACATATATTTATATATTTTTTTTCCTTTGCACTACAGGAAGTGTAGGCTATAATTCTGTAGGTGACAATCAGGTGTTCCCTCTGCGTATGAATATTAATTGGTATTATTAGTCTAGCACAGTATTTGGCAGTTGCACAGGCACTAACTTGTAGACCATCCTATGTAGGCACTGCAGAACCCGTTCTAACATTAGATGACAACAGCCAAATGTAACTGCCTAATGTAACTAAGCTATCTACCGTGCATCATCTAGTTTGTAGTGATGTTTGGTGCACCTTGCACGTATTGCTTGTTGCGTACGTGTTGAGCTGGCTGGAGCTAGTTGCGTGTAATTGATTTATAGTAAATCGTAATCAACCGTGTTCATCTTAATTCCGAGTCTCCAGAGGTTTTTTTGTAGGGAGCAGGTGAAGCTCTCTACAAATTTGGTGCCCGAACAGGGACTTGAACCCTAGATCCTATGTCGGACACTATAATATTTCAAATCGGTCTAGTGCCAAGCTGGAAGAATAATTGTGATTTTTTAAAAATCAAAACTTGTCAACAACTGAGCTAATAAATGCACATCCATAGGACAGAGTGTCCATGCTGTAACTATCTCTTTGTATTCATCCCTTGCCTTAAGGTCATCTGTGAGATGTTTTTTGAATTGTGGGCTTAGTTTCTCGGCTTTAGGCCAAGTGGAGGAACAGAAGGATGGGACTGGTAAGCGGATAGGAAAGGAACGGAGAGGGCGAGGGAGGTGATTGGTGGAATGGGGGATTAAGTTATTACAAGAAGAAGAATTGCCTATCACAGTAAACATAAGGCAACACCGAGCGAAACCTGGAACATGCCGGGTATGACTGCCAGTTTAGGTATAAAATTAACCTATTAAGTATAAATAGTTTGTCGGTGAATGAATTTCTTCTGTGAGTGATGCTTCACTCGGATTGGGATAGTAATAGATAAAGATGCTGTGCAGTGCAAGCAATTGATGCCAGAAGGGGTTGTTAGTTGCTGTATGCCCGCCACCCTCCTTCCACTGATCGGGAGGAGGAACATGTCATGTTGTGTACGAGGATTTTGCTCCCTCCTACAGACTACAATTATCAAGTTTTCACAATAAATGTTAGAAATAAACTGTGAATACAATAGTGCCAACATTGATTTGTAGCAAAATACTGCAATTTAAAAGGTAATTCTGACAACCTACTCTGCAAAGAGCCTTGAAAATGGTTTCATCTGTTGTGTACGAACCCTGTATTTGGCAAATTTAGACAGAAATTATGCGTTCTAAGTTTGTTGTACTCAAAATCCAGTTTTTGTGTATTATTTCTCGTTTATGAATTTTTTAAGGAATTTATAGTTAGTTAGCCTACTTAGTTATCAGTGTATTGATTGGATTGTATTTTTCTCTTAGGAATGTCTTTCCACCAGGCGGTGCAGATCCTGCAACAGCAAGTTCGCGTTATCAAGGGAGTGCAAGTTCTCTACAGCGAACTGGTATGCCACTTTATTGGACTATGCAAATTTTGTTTTGAAGGGTTAAGAAGCTTGAACTTTTGTTGCATTTATAATCTGGTTCAATATCAGGCATGCATTGGTACACGTTTCCCTGTCGTTCCTTAATTATCTTAAAGGCTTTCAACGTATGTGTTGGGTAGGCCTAGGGGTGTGCGAGTAGTAGCAGAGCCGAGCTGTGTTTTCAACAGAAAGGACGTGCATCGAGCCACGCTCAAGTATTTACTGAACATAGTTTGTGTGTAGGGTTTCCTAACCCAGCCCTAAATACCAACTCTGGGCTTTTGGGTTTTAAAATTATAAAACCAGGTGTGTTTTGGGTACCCAGGTTTTACACAAAATTGAACATGATGCACGGCGAGTTCATAAGTCTTACCTCGCAAAATTGTTAATATTAAAAAAATTCAACTAATTGAAAAAAAACGAAACGTCATACTTAGAATGTTCGAAAAATCCCAAGACATGAAATCACGCTCAAATTCAAAACAAACAAATCCTGCTAATTTGCAAATTTTCGACAGGCTGCATTGACTAAAGACGGAAAAAAATGTAGGCTAATCCTGTCTTCATCAGGCCATCACAAGAAGCTTATTTACATTGTCCGATGTGCATCAATCGTTGTGGAAATAGACGACTACGATGCAACTCTGGCAAGTAGCCTCTAGTGCTAGCAGTTTCCGTGTAATTTGCTAAACGTTTAAACGACCTAATTAAACGTTCGGTTAACCGAAAACCGTGAAAAATCTAACGTTAGTAACACCAACGCAACAAACAAAGAAAAAAAATGTCAACATAAAATTCAATAACTACATTTTACTAATTTATTTAAAAAAAATTAAGCAACACGAATCACACGTTATGTAAACAAATCGTATTTATTCTGAAATAAAACAAATGTTAAACAATAGCCTAAATTTAAAAAAATTAAATAAGCAGGAATTGCGGGAAATCCTCACACATTTGTGATTGTTTTACGATCTCGGATCAAACTGCACGCTTTGGAATTTAGCTTTAACCATCCAGTGGTTAGTTGTTTTGAACAATTTGTAGACAATTGTTTAAAAAAAAGTTTTAATTGTTTAATTGGCTTACGCGGTGACAATATTTCATCCATTCTGCAGTGTCCCGCTACGTTTCCGGTGAGCACGGTTAAAACCCATCGCGACTTAAGCCTAACCGAATCTGGTTTCGATTTCACTACCAAAACCGGAAGTGCAGGTTTTACAGCAGCTGACAAAGTTGGATGCAGCGAAAGCAGCTAATATTCTGGTAGTTTTAACGTTAACTACCAAATAAAGTCACAAAATAACGTTTGTTGAATTAAAACTTTGTGCTGTTGTGAGGTAAATAATTAGATTCGGTTAATCGTTTAGCAATATAGAAAAACGTATACACGCAAATTTTCGTTTAAACGTTTAAACGGATAACCGTTATAGCACTAGTAGCCTCCCATATTTACAAGGTGGCACTCGCTGCTTCATAATGAGAAGCAGCGAGCGCGACATCGTAAGTACGTGGGGGGGGGGGGGGGGGCAACGTGCCAGAGTCGCGTCGTAGTCTTCTGCTATTTCCACAATGACCAATACACGTTAGACAATGTAAATCTAGTAAATAAGTTTCTTGTATTGGCATGATGAAGACAGGAGGACTATATTTTTTCCATCTCGGTCAATGCAGCCTGTCGAAAATTAGCAATTCGGTAGGATTTGTTTGTTTTGAATTTGAGCTTGGTTTCGTGTCTTGGGATTAAGTGAACTAGTAATATTTATTAACTTTTTACACAGTTTTTTGAAAATTTCTTAAACTAATTAAACAAATCCTATACTATAACATATACTATTCCATACCACGAGCCACGACTGTTTGTCATGATGTCATCATGAGTTAGCCAATGACGAATGAGAATAGTGGAACTTTGGACGTCTGAGTGGACGAGCCTAGTCATGTAATACATGCGTCACGGCAAACAGCCATGGCACGTGGTTTAGTTCCAATCGAAATATTTTAAATGACTGAAAACAACTAAAGGTTCGCATTCGTGTAACGTAGCCACCTTCTGAGCTGGATGCAGCCAGAACAGAAAGCAAACTAGTTGTTATGGCAATGGGGGAATGAATAGGCTTTCCTGCTTGCCCGAGTCCCATAACCGTTGGTGCCACGCAGATACTGCGTAGCTCACTCTCATTGCACTTGTGTTTAACTAAAACTCTCCATGATGTAGTGAAGATTCGAAAATAGGGAGTGAATTAAATAATGAAGGTGAATAGAACTTCCATTTCATCACAATGTTAAACCCCAAAATCCAAATTGTTAGCTCTGCCAAACCCGGTGTTTTCGGGGCTGCAAATCATCTTGGTACTCGGGCTGGAAACCATATTTGTGTGCAGGTTGTGTTTTAACTTGGTATGATGATAACTACTAAAATACTTAACTTTGGGAAAACACACACAACCACCAGGCAGAAACACAACAAAGTGCCTTTGAATTTTCGGTGAAGTCCACACTCGTTCACCATCTTCAGAAAAAATGTCAACAACACAAAAAACGTTCGAGAACTACATGTCTAAAGTTC